>ML378071.1:77016-104209 GCA_005239525.1 Nicotiana knightiana | reverse complement strand
AAAAAAAAAAAAAAAAAAAAAAAAGAAAGAGAAAACAAAACAAAACAAAAAATAAAAAAAAACAAAAAAGAACACAAAATTTCCTGAACTACGTTCGACTTGATTCCGAAAGGATACTTAGGCAGCCTTTCTCTGGGGTTCAGGCACACCAAATAAAAATCCAAATTCCCCCATAAGAGAAATTGGAGCAGATGTTATAATGGTTCGGCAATGGTTTCGCCTGAAACGTTTCAAAGTTGTAATTCAATCCAAATTCTTTTTACCCTAAATCCTGTTCAAGTCCTTATGATCAATCAGCAAAGATGTTCAAAATTGGAGGATACCGTCACTTGGATCTGATACAACCAAATGAGAGAAATGAAATGAGAGAGTCTTATCGGTAAAAACCCTCACGGGCACCGTAAGACGATGGTAAGTAGAGAAACTAAGAATGAGAGAGTCTTGTTAGTGAAACCCACAAAGAGCACTATAAGCGATGGTGAGAAGAGAAATGAGAGAGGTCAACTGGTGAAAAGTCGTAAAAGGCGCCACTGATCGAAAAGAGGATCCTCACAGCCATTGGCATCGACACAGTCCTAGGCAAGATTTCTCGGTTTCGAGGTGAAAGTTGTGATGAATTTCTGAGAGTCAGATGGTTTGCACAGAGCATACATCCAGTTCAAAAGACATGTCATGTTCATTGAAGTCTGGATGTACTCCAGAAAGTCCTTCTGTCCTTTCCTCGAAAGGGATACCTTTTTTTAAAATTCATTGTCCATTCCATTGTTTGTTTTCTTTGAATCCCTTTCGGTCTAACTCTGTTCCGAAATTAAAACAAAGAAAGGATGGTAAGACTGATTTAAATGGTTCTCCTTTGATACAAGCTAATATGTAAGAAGGCACCCAGGCTCGGCAAGGGCATCAAGTGGACTTCGACCGGCCACGGTGGCTAATGTTTTGAAATTGAAAACTTTCGAAAGAAGTAAATCAAATTGAAGTGACTACAAGGGCGAAACTGAAGTTGAAAAGGTTGATTCCCACATGGCTAACCGTCTCGGCAAGGCTTAAAAAGCCAAAATACCCTAAATTCTCATAATTAAAGTCTAAAGAAAGAAGCCATAAATGAAAGGCCTATGAAGGAGAAATAAATTTGGAAAAGGTTAAGTTCCACGCGACTAGCCGTTGCAGCAAAGTTTGAGCAGTCAAAAGTTCCCCAATGCTCAGAAGTTAAAAAAAAGAATAAAAAAAGAAAAAAAAAAGAGAAAAACAACAATAACAAATAAGAAGTAAAAGGCCTACAAATGCAAAATTAAAGTCGAAAAGGTTGAGTCCCACGCGACCAACCGTCATGGAAAAGTCTGGAAAGGTCAGAGGTTCTCCAGGGTCAGAAATGCAATCGGTATTCAGGAAACAAACAGTTGCAGATGAAAAGGCCAAGATCAAGCAGCTGAAATAATCAAGGCCACAAAATCAACCACCGTTTTAAACTGACAAATGGTTCTATGTTTGAAAAATTAGGAAACAGGTGCAACCCAAAAGCAACCTTGCAAGAAGTAGGTCCAACTAAAAGAAATTGTGCAAGGGCTAGAAACAGCTTTGCAGCAACAACTCCAAAAAGGGAAGTCTCCTCCAAAATTCTTTTCCGCATTTACTCATTCTCTGAAATAAAAAAAGAAAGAAATGATGATGAAAAAAATAGAAAAAAAAAACAAATAAAAAAAATTCAAAATCATGGTAGTATAGGGTCTCCAAATCCCTAGCTGTATTTTCCAACATAAGGTCTCCACTTCCTAGTTGAAGTTTGTTTTAGACATAGGGTCTCCATTCCCTAGTTGAAGTTTATTTTAGATATAGGGTCTCCACTCCCTAGTCTCTTTTTCTAACATAGGGTCTCCACTCCCTTGTTGAAGTTTATTTTAGATATAAGGTCTCCACTCCCTATTATCTTTTCCAACATAGTGTCTCCATTCCCTAGTTGATGATATTTTAGACATAGGGTCTCCACTCCCTAGTCTCTTTTCCAACATAGGGTCTCCACTCCCTAGTTAATGATTTTCCAACATAGGGTCTCCACTTCCTAGTTGATTTTATTTTAGACATAGGGTCTCTACCCCCTAGTTGATTTTATTTTAGACATAGGGTCACCACTCCCTAGTCGCTTTTCCAACATAGGATTTCCACGCCCTAGTTGACTTTATTTTAGACATAAGGTCTCAATCCCTAGTCCTTTTTCCAACATAAGGTCTCCACTCCCTAATTGATGATTTTATTCTAGACATAGGATCTCCACTCCCTAGTCGCTTTTCCAACATAGGGTCTCCACTCCCTAGTTGACTTTATTTTTAGACATAGGGTCTCCACTCCCTAGTCACTTTTCCAACACAGGGTCTCCACTCCCTAGTTGCTTTTATCTTAGACATAGGGTCTCCACTCCTTAGTCGCTTTACCAATATAGAGTCTCCACTCCCTAGTTTCTTTTATTTTAGACATAGGGTCACCACTCCGTAGTCTCTTTTTCCTAAGGTACACCATTGCAACCCTTTTTTATTTCTTTCAATAATGAAGTAGTATAGAGTTTTGTTACAAATAACTCATAAAATTTTCCTAGTAAAAACTGGGGCAAAAAAATTTTGTTCGTTCGTTTGTTTTGGTGCCTGAGCAGGTTATACCTCGAGGCACAGGGTTCGAGATGACCAAAAGAATACGTCTTGATCCAAGGAAAAGAAAAGAAAGAAGTGAATCCAAAGTGCAGAGACGGAGAAAAGATCTGCCTGTCCTGTCTTGATCCAAAAAAGCCGAAAAAGAATGACTAGCACCTGCAGCTAGCAAGCATCAAGATTCAAATCACTACGTGAAGAACCATCCAAGACTCAAGATCAAGTTTCAAAAGACTCATAGATAGAAATCTTGTAACTCATAGCTGATAGGCTTAGTTAGTCTTTTTCATTTTTGACTTTGGTGTAATAAGGAGCTTAGTAAACAGTAACAGCAGCAACATAGTGAAATCACAGCTTTTTCGCTAGTCCCAGCTACTAAAACTTCCAGAAACCCGATCCCTTTATAGCCTAGGATATGTAGGAAATCTTTGAATCAAGGTTCGGTCAAACGTTTTCAAAACGCTTCCCATGTAGTATCCAAACGGGCAAAAATAGCATTTAATTGCTCACTTTATCTTTGCCCGAAAACTCTTCGTGTTTCCGAGTAAAGAGGGGGCAGTTGTGAGCACCTAATTTTTTTCGCATATGGAAATTACTCCTAAAAAAGTCCAAAATAATTTTAATTGCATTTTAGGAATTAATTACTTATAAATTATAGAATTAATACATGAAAATCACAAAAAAAAATACTTTAGTAATTTCACATGCAGTTTTAGTTAATTAATTTAGTCCATTGTTAGAAAATAGGTAAATAGGTTTAATTTTACAAATTAGAGCTGACTTAGGATTTGATTTAGGATCTTTAATTAATTTGGCTAGAGTTTTGAATCAAAGAAAATAAAAAAAACAAAAAAAAAGAAGGGGAGGGGGGGGGGGGGGGGGGGGGGGGGGGGGGGGATCGTTTGGGCCAGTTCATTCTGAGGCCCAAGTCCACAAGCAAAAACGCATGTACACCAGCCCATATGCTATCCAGTCTAGCAAGCTTCCTAAAACGACGTAATTTTCATCTAAACTACGTCGTTTTTTCTTCCCCCGTCCCTTTAAACTAGCTATTTCCCCAAAACACTAAGAAGACTAAGAACAAACGGACCCCCCATTTTCCTAACCGAGCAGCCGCCCCTCTACCCCCTTTCTCTCCAAATACAGATCCTCCCCTTCCAAACAAACCCTAGAAGTTTTCTCTTTCTGTTTTTTACACAACAGCCTCCACCCCCTTTCCCTACACTCACACTCTCTCATCTCATTTATTCTCGTCTACACACTCATACCATACACACGTAATTCATCATCTGAATTTCTCACGAACAACACGAGTTTGAAACTTGAAAAATCGACGCCAGATCTAAAAGAAACAGTAATAACTCTAAAAAACCAAAGAAAAATGTTGAGATCAAGTTTGTATCAATTTATGAGCATTTATTTGGAAATTTTAAGGCTATATTACTGCTATTAAATTTCGCTGATGTCAAGCTATATTTTGGAGCCGTGGAATTGCTGAGTTCCAACTTGCTAAATTTAGCCTTCATTTAGCTTTTCTTTGCTTCTAGATTTGGACGTTGTACAATTAGGTATGTCCTCTTTAAACCTGGATTTTCAGATTTGGTCTAACATGCAATTATGTTTGATTTTAGAGATTATCTTATGTTGATTGGAATATACTATTTCGACTAATTTTTGCATGAACAAAAGATGTCGTTCATTTACTCAGCTTGTGACCAAGTGTGAATTCTATTGTTTGAATCTTAGTAACATAAATGGTTGATGAACTAGCTGTAATTTTCACAGCATCGATCTCAATATTATTATTTTTTTAAAAATTACTAAGAATCTTATATC
This sequence comes from Nicotiana knightiana, assembly GCA_005239525.1. Lineage (NCBI taxonomy): Eukaryota > Viridiplantae > Streptophyta > Magnoliopsida > Solanales > Solanaceae > Nicotiana > Nicotiana knightiana. The sequence goes on along the minus strand of ML378071.1, from coordinate 99,737 downwards.
TTTGAAACACTTTAGATGGGGAGGTTCTGGAAAAATCTTCTCAAAGTTGGTAATTTTGTTTAGATGTTGTTTGGATGGATTTTGTTTAAAGAAAAATATATCTAATGGTTAAAGTGAGTTTCTTATATTTTTAAAGTTTTTATAGGTATCTACGTAGAGTGTATTCTGTTTATGCATTAATTTTGTCCTTCTATCAAGTTTAAAGTTAAAGTTGATTAAGATTTTAGTGGAGCTGAATTCACAATTGTTAACATGTCATAAGGATTTGAGTTTGTTAATGAATCAATAGCTAACCCATTTTCACGAATGACTTCCGTAGTTAATGATCTCACAATAATCAGAAAGATTAGGAAAATAATTCAAATGCGCTAGTTGCTTTAGGCGCGATTAATAATAAATCCTCGTGGCCATGAGTACGATTCTCGTGGCATGATCGTGATACATAAATCCCATTCGGGTGTGCATTTTATATGATCCGATCATAACTTTGAATAATAATAAAAATAAACATGTTGTGAATCACGGGTGCGTTTCACGTTGCGATGTGTACAAAAATAACAAGTGCACGACACCGCGACTTGTTTAAATAAACTCCATAACTGTATAAAATAATTAAAAGTGGTATAAAATCGATAATGCACAAAAGGTTTTAAAACATGTAATAATTAGATAATTAGGCCAATTATTAATAGTTGAGTGGCCATGCTAAAACCACAGAACTCCGTAGTGCCTCATACTTTCTCCGGGGTTAACAGAATTCCTTACCCGGTCTTTTGTGTTCGTAGACTTTAAAACAGAGTCAAAATTTCCTCGATTTGGAATTTTAAATTATACCGGTGACTTGGGAAAGCATAATTATTCCAAGTGGTAACTCTGATAAATAAATAATCTCATTTCAATTAATGTCACTTAAATTGAAAAAAACTCTCCTATCTCCCTCGGGAAAATGGAGATGTGACACTCTTTAGTGTCCTTTTCCATACTATCCCAATAGTATTCTGCTCTGATGATTTTGTGAATTAGTGATTCGGCACCGGAGTGGTTCCCACAAGTACCTTCTTGAACTTCTCGTAAAATGTAATCGGTGTCCCCTAGTCCCAAGCATGCTGCTAACGGTCCGTCGAACGTCCTCCTATACAATGTTCCATCCGCAACCAATGTGAATCGAGCAACTTTTGTTCGTAGAGCCCTCAATTCTTTAGGGTCCGATGAAAGCTTTCCATTTTTGAAATACTCGGTATATTTACTCCTCCAATCCCAAGTTAGGATTGTGGAGTTTATCTTAGCGTGACCTTCTTCGATTACTGACTTTGAGAGTTGAACGACAGTCAACGAGCTGATTTCGTCATCCTCGACTGATGATCCCAGATTTGTAAGGGCATCAGCTTCACTGTTCTGTTCTCGAGGTACGTGTTGCAAAGTCGATTCTTTAAAATGATGTAACGTCACCTGCAACTTATCCATTCACTTGGTTTACTACCAGTAGGGAGTCGCATTTGGCTTCGATGACTTCCGCTCCCAAGTTCTTAGCTAGTTTGATACCTGCAATCATGGCCTCCTACTCGGCCTTGTTGTTAGTCAACTTAGAAGTTTTTATAGATTTCCTAATAGTATTGTCCGTTGGCGGCTTTAAAATGATGCCTAACTCGGACCCCTTCACATTCGAAGCACCGTCTGTAAAAAGGGTCCATACCCCCGATGATGTACCCGATTTTAACAAAAGTTCCTTTTCGGCTTCGGGTACAAAGGTTGGTGTGAAGTCGGCCAAAATTTGAGACTTGATAGCTATTTGGGGTTGATATTCGATATTGTACCCACTGAGTTTGATGGCCCACTTGGCCAATCGGCCCGATAGCTCGGGCTTATGTAAAATATTATGAAGTGGGTAAGTGGTTAATACACATATTGGGTGAAATTTAAAATATGGTTTTAGCTTCCAAGAGGCGCTTATTAGAGCAAGTGCTAATTTTTCTAAGTGTGGGTATCTAGTTTCTGCTTCTCCAAAAGTTCGACTTACATAATAAACAAGAAATCGCATACCTTGTTCCTCTCGAACTAGGACACAACTTACCGCTATTTCCGAGACAACTAAGTATAAGTAGAGCTCTTCATATGCCTTTGGAGTATGAAGCAATGGTGAGCTCGAGAGGTATCGTTTCAATGCCTCTAATGCCTGCTAGCATTTCGAGGTCCAGGAATAATCGTTCTTATTTTTGAGTAGTGAGAAGAACCTATGGATCCGATCTGACAATCTCGAGATGAATCAACCTAAAGCAGCTATTCGCCCTGTCAGCCTTTGTACGACTTTAACTACACGATAGTGATGTCTTCGATAGCCTTGATTTTATCAAGGTTGATCTCCATACCCTAATTTGATACTATGAAGCAAAGGAACTTCCCTGATCCGACCCCGAGAGCACATTTCTCGGGGTTGAGTTTCATGTTGTATTTCCTCAATATCTTGAATGTTTCCTGCAAATTTGTCAAATGGTCCTCTGTGCGCAGGGACTTAACTAGCATATCATCAATATATACTTCCATTGACTTACCTATTTATTCTTCGAACATTTTATTTACTAGGCATTGGTAGGTAGCCCCTGCATTTTTTACCCCAAAAGGCATTACGTTATAGCAATACGTTCCATACTTAGTGATGAATGAAGTCTTTTCTTGATCTTCCGGGTTCATGGATTTGATTGTACCCGGAATAGGCGTCGAAAAAACTAAGGATCTCGTGGCCGGCCGTGGCGTCGATCATACGATCGATGTTAGGCAGAGGAAAAGAGTCTTTGGGGCATGCTTTGTTTAAGTCCTTATAATATACACACATCCTAAGTTTTGTTCCCTTTTTTAGGGACTACGACTACATTAGCTAACCACTCGGGATATTTTACTTCCCAAATGGATCCTATATTGAGTAGTTTAGTTACCTCGTCTTTGATGAATGCGTGTTTTACCTAGGACTGGTACCTTCTCTTTTGTTTCACTGGTCTGAACCTCGGGTCCAGACTCAATCGATGTGTTGTTATCTCTAGTGTGATCCCTGTCATGTCTAAGTGGTACCAAACAAAACAATCCATGTTATCAATAAGAAATTTAATGAGTTTTTTCCTGAGTTCGAGGGTTAACCTCGTTCCCAGGTATACCTTTCGCTCGGGCATGTATTCGATCAGTATAACCTGTTCTAGCTCTTCGACTGTTGATTTGGTGGCGTCGGAGTCTTCAGTAACAACGAAGGTTCGAGGGGTCCAGTAATCTTTAGCTTCTCCTTCCTCTATTTCTTGTTTCCCCGATTCAGTTGAGGCCAGCGACTGTGATTGCTATTTGGTCTCCTGTTTTCCTTTGAAGCCTGATCCCTTCGATGTTGACAGTGTCAATATCGGTATTACCTCATCGACCACAAACATTTCCTTTGTAGCATGCGTCGTCGGGAATTTAATCATTTGGTGGAGAGTCGAAGGGACTGCCCTCGTGTTGTGAATCTAGGTCCTCCGTAGTAGGGCGTTGTACCTCATGTCACCCTTGATTATATGGAACTTGGTTTCTTGGATAGTTCCAGCCATGTTCACTGGTAGGATGATCTCTCCTTTAGTTGTTTAGCTGGCCATATTGAAACAGTTCAAGGCCAAAGCTGCAGGCACGGTTTGGTCTTATAGGCCGAGCTGCTCCACAACCCTCGATCGGATGATATTTTCCGATCTACCTGGATCCACTAAAACATTTAACTTGAACTTTATTTAATAAGATATAAATTACCAGAGCATCGTTGTGAGGTTGAGAAATTCCATTTTCTTCCTCGTCGTTGAATGATATGATTCCTTCTAGAACATAATCTCGGGTCCGTTTTTCCCTAGTAATTAATACCTTAGTGCGTTTAAACACATGCCCTTGTGGAATATCGACCCCGCCGATGATCATATCGATTACATGATGTGGCTCCTCCCATTCATTTTTCTTGTTGGCGTCCCTTTCTCTAAAATGATTCTTAGCTCGATCAGTTAGGAACTCTCAAAGGTGTCCCTCGTTGAATAGACGGGCTACCTCCTCTCTTAGTTGCCTGCAATCCTCGGTTTTGTTGCCATGCGTGCCATGATACATACACATCAAATTGGGGTTTCTATGGGAAGGATCAGTCTGTATGTACCTGGGCCATTTCGTATCATTGATTCTTGCAATTGCCGATATAATGCCTGATGCGTCGGCATTAATTATATTCTAACAACCAAGGTGCCTCTGTAGGATCAACATACCTATCAAATCCACTTTTGCTCATAAGTCCCCGAGAATTCTGTCCTCGATCACTTCTCCGATCGTTTTGGGCAGAATTGCGTCCTGGGCCGTTGTTCCTGTGATCTGCAATATATGGATGATATCGGTCTTTGTTCGACCGTGGCTCCCTATCGACATCCCTCTGAATTTTGGCTGTGGATTTGTTCGAATATAATGAACCGGAGGGAGTTCCTAATTGGTTGTCCTCGACTCTGATCTTTGATTGGTACCGATTACTTACATCAGCCCAGGTAACCGCATGATATTCAATCAAATTTTGCTTCAATTGACGTGATGCTATCGAACTTCGTTCATTCAACCCCTGAATGAAATCTTAAACGACAATCATCTGTGACTGGAGGCAACTCCATGCGTTCCATTTGAAATCGGGACACGAACTCCCTCAGCATTTCATTATCCTTCTATTTTACTTTGAAAAGGTCTGATACCTTGTCGCAACCTTTATTTCCCCGATATGTGCCTTTACGAAAGAGTCTACTAACATGGAAATTGAGTCAATGGAATTTGGCGGTAGATTGTGGTACCAAATCATTACCCCCTTAGCTAGAGTCTCTCCGAACTTCTTCAATAAATCATATTCGATCTCATCGTCTTCCAAATCGTTACCTTTGATGGAGCACATGTAGGAGGTGACATGCTCGTTGGGATCGGTGGTCCCATTATAATTAGGAATATATGGCATACAAAATGTTTTTGGAATGGGTTTTGGAGCCGCACTTGGAGGAAACGGTTTCTATACAAATTTCGTCGAATCCATCCCTTTCAAAATCGGCGGTGCCCCTGGTATCTAATCAACTCGAGAGTTATATGTTTCCACTTTCTTATCATTAGCTTCAATTTTCTTCTCTCCCGACCCAATTCTTTGGGTGAGCTCCTCGAGCATTTTCATTATTGCAGGATTGGTCCCTGATTCGTTATTATTCGAACTCTCTGGTACTGGCTCCGTATGGCGGGTGGCTTCCGGTTCGACCCTACATGGAGTTTTATGTTGATTTTGTAGCTGCAATAGCGGCTTGTTGATCCTGTAGCATTTCGAATTTTACCTGAAGACTGGCTCCTCTATCTCCTCCACCCTGTGCACCTTGGCCCCTAGATCGGCCTTCTCTGCGTACACTCCCTTCGGGGTCTGCGCCCAAGTTTGCATTCAAAACAATGTGCGAACTGACGTCGACTGGGTTGGCAACTGGTGCTCCCCCTAGATCAGCTTGTGATACTACGACCCCTGGAGCAATTACATTGTCGTTTTCCCCGTGACATCCGAGACCATTGTCACCATGGGTGGGCGCGTTTTGTAAGTTTTGACATATTTTTGACCTGAAATAAAAAATACTTAACAATAACAAGCGTAAAATAGTGTGTGTTATCAGAATCAGTATTGAATAATCACTATTATCCTTAGCCCCACGTTGGACGCCAAACTGTTTACCTTGAAATTCAGATAACAATTAAACTTATATTGTGGTTTTAAGGATATGTGATTTCGTCCAATACCAATGATAAACGAGAAGATAAATGAGTGAATTAAACTATAAAATAAATCAAACCAGTGTATGAGGTAGATCTCGACCTCAAATTGAAGCAACCTCAAAGTGATATCGTAAGAGCAGTAAAGAATAAAATAACTTCAATGAACAGTAAGTAGAGCAATAAGCAAGAAGAAACGATTGTACATATTTTCCTAAGTGAGAAAAATGATGATTACAAATGAATGGAATTCCTCTTTATATAGTAAATGAGTCCTAATTAAAGTATACTTCTAATTACAGTAGGAAATCATATAAATAGATGTTTAACCATTAAATATTTGATCTGTTATGATATTCACGCCACGATCCTCGACCAATCGCAGATATCTTATCCTTTCCATTTTTTACCCTTAAATCTGAGTAACAATTAAACTTATAACGAGGTCTTAAAGATATGTGACTTAGTCCAATACAAATTAATAAACAAGAAGATAAATATATGAGTTAAGTAAGCAAGATAGATCAAACCAACGTATCAGCAGGCCTCGATCTCGAGCCAAGAAAACCTGGAGATGGACTCGGATGAACAATAAAGTAAAGTAAAGAGAATATTATAAAGTTAAAAAGAAATCTGATGAGCACAAAATTAAGAGTGTATATTCTTTGCCAATGATTGATCATGTTTACAAATCTCTTTATATTATAGGGGAGTCCTAGATAAGGTACATTCCTATTTCTGGAAAGGAATCTAATTTGTACAGCTGTCTAACCGCCTTGTAAGAATTCGTTCAAATCTGTTCCGGGATTTACGCCTTGAGCTTTATGCCATTACGAGAATCTAGCCCATTCTGTTCTGAGCCCATAATGAAATTATCTCGAGGTAGGCCATACTCAACCCTAGTATCGTGTGCTTCGTTCCTCGAGCCTTGCACTCCATCATCGGGTTCGAGCTGGATCTATTGATCTCGCTTGACCTAGTTCAAACTCGGGCCGGGATGCTCCTCGACCTCACGAAATAAGGCTTACCTGATTTCGACCATATACAGATAGTCCCCGCATTTCTTAGTATAAAATGATAAGAAACGATCTGAGTCTATTTCCGAAGTCCAAAATAATGACATCATCCTTGTGACGTAGGTGTTCGAAGTGACTCGAGACGTCCCATCGGTACGTTTTTCCAAACATTAAATGCGTGTCAGTATTGGTAGGCCACTAGCGCCACTAAATTGTCGCCAATTCCCTTTAAATACTTGGTTACTAGCCTCATTAAGGACTTTTACCTTTATTCAACTCCTCTAATCTCTTCTTCTCTCTATCTTCTATGCTTCCGCCACCAGTTCTTCCGCCGTTTCAACACTAAAAAGTTGTAAAATCATACTCCCTTCCGCCTCTCTCAACCAAAATCAATGGCTAAAACCTCCAAAACAATTCCTCAAAAAAAGGGAACTTCCTCCTCTTCTTCCCGTCCGGCCGGCGATAAGGCGCCGGCCCTTCATGAGATCGTTCTTGGTGGTTGTACTCTAAAAAAGACTTCATGGTCGAAAATCCTCTAGATGTTCCTCGCCGATGTGAGCATGCTTCGACGTACATCTATTCGATAATGGAGAAACACCTCAGAGATGTGAGAAAGGACTGAGGCTGGGGGATGAGGTCGTGGTACAGATCCCCACCCGTGAAGAGGACATTACTACCCACGTGGAGGGGTTTTTAAGTGTGTACACTTACACCTTCACGTTGGGACCCCTCGATCCAATCGAGATTGAATTTTGCAAGAGATACCAAATTACCCTCGTCCAAATCCACCCGTCTATCTGGCGAATAGTGATAATGCTTTGATACTTCACCAGCAAGACCGAGGGGCTCGAATTCACCCTCAGCCACCTCATCAGTTTATACCGGTCTCAACATTTTTGAGGGTTGATCAAGCTCCAATGCCGGTTGACCAAATCTTTCATTGCCACCAACGATGATGACAAAGATCCAGGCTGGATGAGCCGGTTCATCTAAGTGAGGACCATCGATATTATCCCCGGGGAGCAACTGTCGTTTCCCGAGAAGTGGAACTTCGACCGTAAGTGGAGCTCGTTCTCTCAATGACTTTCTGCACTTTCACTGTACCTTGTATAATGTTCTTTCCTTTACTTGCAGCGGTCCCTTGGATTCCCCATTCAATCCCCGATCTCGAGGACTGGGTCCGAAAGCAAGATGCCACCTCCTCGTATGACAAACGCAAGTGGCATGATCGAAGGGCAAGTGGGAAGCAAAACACCATGGTAAAATCTTCGATACTTCCTTCTCCATTGAAGAGTCTTCCTTCCTCACACTTGATTTTAATTTGTGCAGGCATTGGTGACTTTTCTGAGATGAGGCCGGCCCCTCCCGAGGAGAAGACAGAGTCCCAGAATCCAAAGCCAAAAAAGGACAATAAAGGAAAAATGACTTCGAAGCCCGAAGACCCTCAAGATAAAGCGAGTCCTGCTCGGAGGCGCAAGAAGAGTGTCATCCATGTGGACATAGACTCAGTCTACCACTTCCTGGATGATGAGACTGAGAGGTCAAAGATTTGTCTCTGGTGACCCGAACCAGAAAACCAATCGAGGCCGCCAAAACCGCCGAAACCGAAGTCCTTCATCGTGATGGAGGGACCTCGAAGGAAAATAAGGGCAAAAATCATGAGTCGGCTGACGTCGTGGTTATTTCTTAACCTTCAGCAAGTACGTGAAAGGGGGAAAGTTCTAAAGCCCCTATGATCGAGCAGAGTGCCTCGGGGGATCCCCCCGATGCCATGACAACATGTAACTCCCCGTCGTTCCCAGTTTACTCCGAGGACGCCATTATAGATGCTCGAGCTCTAAAAATGCCTGAGTTAGGTGGATCCCCTAGGGGGCAAGTTGTTTTGCTGGGGTCGATGATGCCAATCTTATCAATGCGTCCTCGACCTTCGAAGCGGCCCAACGTCTCTTGTAAGCCTCAACTCTTAATGTTGTAATTTCCTCAATGTTGCAACTTCCATTCCTGCTTTGTCTGATCATTCCTTTTATTTGTAGGCTTTTACCAAGTTCAAGGCCGAGCTAAGGTAATGTGAAGCCGAGCTGAACAAATACTTGGGTGAAGAGAAATCCTTGAGGCTCCTTTGTGATAAAAAGGAAGGGTAGCTCAAAGACCTTCGAGCGAAATTAATCAGGGCTCGAGAATACGAGGCCGAGCTGGACAAGCAGGTAACTAACATTTTCGACAAGTATGGACTTCTCCTCCCAACTATGGACCCTAATAATTCGATGTCTCAGCTGCACCAGAAGGTGGAGATGTTGGGGCAGCTTCGAGGCGAGGTTGACCGGGTCAATGCCGAGTGCGACCAATGGAAAGACAAGATGGACCGCCTTGCTGCGGGAAAGGAGGCCGCATTGACCCAACTAGCAACTGCCGAAACTCAACTTTGAAATTCCAAAGAGAGCAGTTTGGCTCAGGCCGAAAAGATTGCTGAGTTCTAGGCTAAACTTTCCAAGGCCGAAGCCGAAGTTGCTGAAGTCAGGGTCGAGGCCAAGAAGACTCAGATTACGTCTGATAAAAAAATTGCCATATATTTTAGGGACACCAAATCTACTCAAACGGAGTTAAGCGAAGTTGTTGATCGGGAAAAGAGAAGCAACGAATATGCTAGGTTCCGATCTCCGAGGGAAACTCTCGAGGAGATTCATGCTAAGGGCTTCGATCTTACTGAGGAGATAGCCCAAGCAAAAGCGGATGAAGCCGATGCCCGATTCCTTGTCTCCTCCTCCGATGATGATGATGTCGAAGACGGGCAAGGCGAATCCGGAGGTGAAGAGGGGTCTGAAGAAGAGACTCTTCCCGATAAAGAGGCTTCCCTCGAGGGAGAAGCGGTTCCAGGAGGAGAATCTGCCCCCGAGAGGGGGATGCTCCCTCGGTGTAGATAGGAATTTTTTTCCTTTTTTGTATTTTCTCTTCTGTTGAACTGTTGTACATATCTTCTTTCCTTATTATATTTCATGTTTTAAGAAGAAATTTCCCTGAATTTTTCCTTAGTATTTTTTCCTTTACAATTTTTTGCACTAATTTCATCCTTCGAACGATGTATTCGAGATTCTATCTCGGATGGCCCCTTTGAAGTTGCTGAGGTTGGGTTCGAAGAAGATTCGAACCTTCAGGATATATACCCTTAGAGTCGGATGATGACAGGTCTTCGAGCCATAGTTACAAATGTTTGTTTAGGCTGGGGGTGATGGAACTCTTGGGTTCGATGGGGTGAAATATCGAACTGTTAGTATGTCGACACTTAGGCTCTTTTATATCGGCCCTTAGGCTCTTTAAAAAGCGGCTATAACTTTTCCCTTTTTAGCTAAAAGACTTAGTAAAAATTTCTCATGCCTTAGCATATGTTTTTTATACCCATTGTGTTCTTCGAGGGTTCGACGATCGGAACCCAGATTTTTCTTAGCTTGTTTGTGTTGAGATGATTTAACATCTCGAAGGTTGATGTTGTCGAAGCCTTTAAATTATTTGGGGACTGACTTTAGTGAAGCCCCTTTTTTACTTGCTTTGCCGATGGTAGCCTTATTGAACTGGTTTTCAAAGTATTTGAAGGCCTTTAGTTTATGGTGAAAGTCGGACGTTTCCGAGCTACATTATTTTGGCCGTAGCCTTTCCATATGATTGTAGTCTTTAATATGGCCGTAGCCTTCGGCATCTCTCTTGGACATGTTTCCCGATAGAATTTTGAATTTGTTCAAAATGTTAGTCCCCGAGTGTGACCACCTTGTCCTTTACATGGAGGGATGCCTCTTTGAGGTCTTATGAGTTCGAGTTTATGTAGCTCGAATAACTCAAATGCATTGACTATTGATGACAGTCCCCGAGTATGGAGCTCGTTTTTGGATCTTGAGCCTTTTCTCATATAGAATTACAAGTATGGATCCCGTATAGTAGCGAATTTCTTCAAGACACAAAGTGTTTAATATAGAAAGGATGCTTCTTTTAAATAACTCATACATGCATACATGTTTTGTCTTCGGGGCTCGATTATTCTATATGGACACGGTTCCTTCGACCATTTGGCCCATTACAAAGTTCTCCTATGAGGCCCTCTTAGGCGTGAAGTATTTTCCTCGATATGCTAGTCCCCGAGGGTGATGCCCCCAATATTCGAGGTGTATTGAAAAGAAGCCTTGGATACTATTTAATTCTCCTAAGGTAGCACATAGTTGTTTCCTCATTAAAAACCTTGCCGGAAAAAGCCATTTGGGATAAAACCCGATCTAAGGAAAAAGAGTGCAATGCATGCTTTAAAACCTAAGGTCTTCGTAAAAGCGGTATCTCGGCGTCTTCGATCGAACACCTACAATGGGTTAGTTTCGAATACAAATGTAAAAAGGAGAAGGTCATACCTTAGCAATAATATCATTTGAGTAGTGATACATTCCAATTTTTTGGCAATTGTTCTCCTTCCATTGTGCTAAGTTAGTAGGATCCTTTTCCGATAACTTCGATGACTCGATATGGTCCGTCCCAGTTTGGGCCTAGTTTCCCTTCATTTGGGTCTCGAGTATTGAGGGTGACTTTCCTTAGAACTAAGTCTCCGACTTTGAAGTGACGAAGGTTGGCCCTCCTGTTATAATACCTCTCGATCCTTTGCTTTTGTGCGGCCATTCGAACAAGTGCAACTTCTCATTTTTCATCTAGTAGTTCGAGGCTAGTGTTATAGCCTCGCGATTTGATTCCTCGGTTGCATGATGAAACCTAATGCTAGGTTCCCCGACCTCGACTGGAATTAATGCTTCAGAACCATACACTAACAAAAACAGGGTTGCTCCCGTGTTGGACTTTGTTGTCGTTCGATATTCCTAAAGGACTCCATTTCCCTTTGGCGTCACTCAACCTTTTCTTCAAGTTTTGAATAATAGTCTTGTTAGTGGACTCGGCCTGGCCGTTTGTGCTTAGGTGATATGGCGTTGATAAGATCCTCTTTATTTTGTGATCTTCGAGGAACTTTGTTACCTTGTTGCCGATGAATTGCTTCTCGTTATCGCATACAATTTCATCGGGTATCCCGAACTGACACATGATGTGATCCCATATAAAGTCTATGCCTTCTTTTTCTCTTACTTTCTCGAAGGCCTGTGCTTCCACCCATTAGGAAAAGTAGTCATTCATAAACAAAATGAATTTAGAGACCTTGTGCCATTGGTAGGGGGCCTACGATGTCCATCCCCCATTTCATGAATGGCCACGAGGATAGGACTGAATGGAGTTGTTCACTGGGCTGATGGTTCATCCGTGCAAACCCTTTGGCATTTGTCACATTTTTGAACAAACTCCTTAGTGTCTTTCTCCGTTCTATCCTAGTAATATCCAGCTCTAACAATTTTGTGAATCAGAGAGTTAGCACCGGATTGGTTCCCACAAGTGTCTTTGTGGATTTCTCGTAAAATATAATCGGTGTCCCCCAGTCCTATGCCAATGGCCCATAGAAGGTCCTCTTGTACAACGTTCCATTTTCAACCAATGTGAATCGGGCGGCTTTAGCTCGTAGGGCTCTCGACTCTTTAGGGTCCGAAGGGAGTTTTCCGTGCTTCAAATACTCAGCATATTTATTCCTCCAATACCAAGTCAAACTTGTAGAGTTTATCTCAGTATGACCTTCCTCGAGCACTGACCTCGACAAATGAACAACAGTCCCCGAGACAACATCTTCTTCTTTGACTGATGAACTCAAATTCTCAAGTGCATCGGCCTCCCTGTTTTTCTCCCGAGGTATATGGTCCAACGTCCACTCATTGAAGATGTTACAACCCATATTCACGTTCGTTGGTTCATGCCATAAGTTAGTCGACATAAATCTGAGAAGAGATTATCTTTGAGATGATAAGAAGTCAATCCTATTGGTCTTAAATGATACAAGAGTGTATAAGGGTGATTACAAGTATTAGAAGTTAAATGAATCAAGGATGTTGTAACCCGTAATTTTGGGTAAACCTAGGGGTGCTTAATATTCTCAAGATGTTTTGTTTTAAGGTATTTGAATCATATAATATTTGTATCATATGTCTTGAAGTCAAACGAGTTATGAAACAAAAGTCGACAAAAGTTGTGGCAACTTATGTTCATAATTTTACTTAAACATTAGTTCAAATGTTACTAAGCTTTTCTCCTAAATTACTTGGAATTACGGGGTGATCTACCCACCAAATTGAATATCTATGAGTGTAGTTCCAACTCATTAAACCGTTTATCAATACGACATCGGAGTAGAGAGATATAGGCCTTGTTGCGAGACTGCACATGCTGCTAGGTGACAAGTAGGTGTGTCACCTATTTGGTTAAATGAGAGCCCAAAAATAGGCAGTTTCGGGTCGGCCAAAGAGACCATTTAAAGGATTATTTAATTCAATATAAACTTCATGGTATATCACAAATAACCGGACCTAAGCCCCTGCAAACTTCCTCCCAAAAATTATCCACAAACCATAATGGTTTTCTCTATCTTTCAAGTTCTAATTGGGGGTAAAACCTAGAGTTTGAAGAACCAAGATAATGGCTGAGTTATCCAACAAGTAAGGTGAGTTTAATGATCTCTTTCATCCATTTTTACTGTTGTAAATTCATGGTAATTCGTGCTATACTTGTAAGAACTCACGGGACGGTGATCGGAAGTCGTGAGTTCGAGATATTCACTTGTAGCGGACTGTTTTGTGGACTGTTTTGTGTTGCTGTTGGGCTGCGTGTTTTACTACTATTTCGTGGAGTTTTAGAGGAGGAAGGGTGTGGATAAACACCATATAGATTTACGGTGGTGGTCCGGTCGTTCTTTGTAACATTTCCGGGTCGTTTGACACTACTACGGTGGGCGTCTTATGAATGAAGTGATTAGGTTGTGTGGACTGTTTTGGGAGGCTCAATATGATTATTATTGATGTTTTTTGGGATTTTTGGTGATTGTTTTGACTTTTTTGAAGTCATATATATAGGGGAGGTGATTTCCGTTTCATCGTAAAATAGGTTGTGGTCGATACATAATAGTTATGACACTTAAATGATAACGATAGTGTCGTTTCTCTTATTGTAGACTAAGGAGTTGTGACATTTTCATAGCTTGAGGTTGGGAAGTATATATAAAAGGTTAGTGAGGCTATCCCTTTCCTTCTTTTGTACGACTCCGATTANACATTTCATGTCAGTAGCCCTTAGAGGTTCCCAGATGTTAGAGGTTGTATATACTCTATCCCTGTTTACATTACTGTTCTTATTTATGCTTTCCTGCCTTACATACTCAGTACTTTATTCGTACTGATGTCCTTTTTATTTGTGCACACTGCATGTCGTGCTGCAGATCCTGATAGACAGGTAGATACAGCTCCCCCACTACAGTAGGCTTCCCAGTTCAGCAGTTATTGGCAAGATCCTTTCTCCGGACTTGCCGTGGTTTGGTATACATTTTTATTATAGATATTATGGGAATGTCGGGGCCTTGTTCCGGCAATGTTGTATCACTTATGCTCCTTTAGAGGCTCATAGAAAGGTGTCAACTCATGTATAGTTGGTATGCCTTGTTGGATAATTTTTGTTGTATAGTCTTTCATGGCNCCCTTCTTATGGAACAATTGATGTTGAGGTTGCTTCTCTTATTTTTATGTTATCAATGTTGTTGGTAATTCCTAATTCTTATAAGATTTTTGATGAAGAGTTAGTCCTAATAACGTGTACGGAGAATATCGACCTTACGTCACTCCGAAAGGTTCAGAATATGATTCCAATGAGTCCTACATGCATTATATATATATATATATATATATATATATATATATATACGTATATGTATCTAATTTACTCTACCGAGCCGAGCTATAGTCGGCCGGGTATGGCACCTATTGTGCAACCACTGATCAGTTGGGTTTTACCGAGCTCCACATGGCCGGGTACATTTTACCGAGCCTATTACGGCCGAGTACGATATGATGATGATGTTGCCCATAGAGGTGTATGTTTGAAAAGTTTATGTATATATATTACGTATCACACATTTCATGTCAGTAGCCCTTAGAGGTTCCCAGATGTTAGAGGTTGTATATACTCTATCCCTGTTTACATTACTGTTCTTATTTATGCTTTCCTGCCTTACATACTCAGTACTTTATTCGTACTGATGTCCTTTTTATTTGTGCACACTGCATGTCGTGCTGCAGATCCTGATAGACAGGTAGATACAGCTCCCCCACTACAGTAGGCTTCCCAGTTCAGCAGTTATTGGCAAGATCCTTTCTCCGGACTTGCCGTGGTTTGGTATACATTTTTATTATAGATATTATGGGAATGTCGGGGCCTTGTTCCGGCAATGTTGTATCACTTATGCTCCTTTAGAGGCTCATAGAAAGGTGTCAACTCATGTATAGTTGGTATGCCTTGTTGGATAATTTTTGTTGTATAGTCTTTCATGGCAATGTTGTAGCTCGTACCTTATATGTAGTTTCTTAGTAGTCTTGTCATCCCATGTGATGTAGGTTCATGCCATTATCTTTCATTGTTTTTCGTTCATGATCCATATCTACCATTTATATTGATCTCGTCGGCCTTAAAGATAATAAAGAAGGTTAGATAAAATGTACGTTGGTGCTCGACAAGTATAACCCGGGTGCTAGTCATGATCCTCCAGTTTGAGTCGTGACAAACTTGGTATCAAAGCAAGTCTGTCCTAGGGTTTGTCTATGAGACATGTCTAATAGAGTCTTGATTATGGATGTGTAGCGTGCCACATTTATAATCAGGAGACTACATGACATCTAGGGTTGTTACCTTATTCCTGAATCTAGATCGTGCGTAGAGTTGAGTCTTTAGTGTTTGTATCTAATATTAACATTGTTTTCTTTCAACAATGCCTTCGACTAGGAAGCAAGTGATTAGTAGAAGACTTAATATAGCTGCGGGAGAGGGTACCAGTCAGGTGCCTCAAGCCAGAGCAGGCCAAAGTGAGGCTCAGAGTGAGATGTCGTCTCATACCTCCTCTACTCCGTCTCATCCAGAGGATATTAGAAGGCGCCCAGCGCTACCAGTTCCTCCGTCTGGCGCTACATACCAGGATATGCGGAGTGCGGTACAGTTATTGACTAGCTTGGTAGCTGCTCAGGCTCAGAGACAGAATACCAGTGCCGTTGATAAACCGGATAGTACGAGAGTTCGTGATTTTATTAATCTAGACCCTCCAGTGTTTAACGGATCAGACCGCAAGGAGGACCCATAAACTTTTATTTACCAGGTTCATCGTACACTACGGGTTATGCATGGTACAAATACAGAGGCAGTAGAGATGGCTTCATATTGGTTATGGGATTTAGTGATTTTCTTGTATGATAGTTAGGAGAGATCCAGGGGTCTGAACGCCCCTCCAGTTGTGTGAAAGGAATTTTATGAGGCCTTTCTTCGTCACTATTTTCCAGTTGAGATACGATGAGCTAGAGCTGATAAGTTCATAAACCTTAGATAAGGTAGTTTGAGTGTGCGAGAGTATAGTATGTAGATTGATTCTTTATCAAGGTATGCTCCCTATATGGTGGCCGAGTTTAGTGATAGGGTTCATATGTTCGTGAACGGGTTGGGACTATATTTGATAAATGAGTGCACGACAACCTTCTTGGTGGGGGGCATGGATATTTCCCATATTCAGGATTATACCGAGACCCTAGAAGATCGTAAGCGCCAGCAAAGGGCAGATAAGGAGCAGGATAGGGGCCAACATAAGAGGGTGAGATTTGTAGGGGATTCTCATGACTTCAGAGGAAGTGTTAGGCCCCAGTTTTCGAGGAGTTCGGCGCCACCTGTAGCTAGTGCTCCTCTACAGTTTCATAGACCTCAGTTTGATCGATTTACCTATTCTGGTCCAAGTCAGAGTTCGCAGGCATCAGGCTCGCAATATCATAGGGATACTAGTCAGACGAGACCCCTAACACCCCGTTGTGATCAGTGCGGCAAGGCAAACTTTGGACTGTGCCGTCGAGGTTCTGATGCGTGCTATTCTTGCGGACAGCCTGTCCATATGATGCGGGATTGTCCTAACAGAGCAGGTTGTGGTATGGCTCAGCCAACTGGATCTCTGTCTAGTTCTTCCCCATCAGTTCGACCTCCAGCACAGGGTTTTCAGCAGTGGACAGGTCGTGGTAGAGGTAGAGGTGCAGTGTAGAGTTCGAGTGGTGCTCCAAATCGCACCTATGCTCTAGTAGGTCGAGAGGATCTTGAATCGTGTCAGGATGTTACAGGTATATTGTCTGTGTTTTCTTATGATGTATATGCGTTGATTGATCTGAGATCTACATTATCATATGGTACACCCTTTGTGGCTAATAATCTTGGCGTTGAACCGAAATTGATAAGTAAACCACTTGCAGTATCTACTCCTATAGGAGATTCTGTGATTGCTAGAAGGTTATATAGAGGTTGCACAATGATGATTTGTAGTCGTCAAACCTCGGCGAATTTAGTTGAATTAGAAATGGTTGATTTCGATGTGATAATGGGAATGGACTGGTTAGCCTCATGCTATGCAAATGTTGATAATCGTACGCAGATAGTTAGGTTTCAATTTCCTGATGAACCCGTCATCGAGTGGAAAGGGAACATTGATACGCCAAAAGGTAGGTTTATTTCCTATCTTAAGGCAAGGAAAATGATCTCAAAAGGTTACATTTATCATCTCATTCGCGTTAGGGATGCGGAGGCGAAGCCTCCTACTCTACAATCCATCCCTGTGGTCAATGAATTTCCACATGAACTCCCAGGCCTTCCTCCTGAGAGGGAGATTGAGTTTAGCATTGATGTGTTTCCTAACACTCAACCCATATCTATTCCTCCATACAGGATGGCACTGGCAGAGTTGTAAGAGTTGAAGGCGTAGTTGAAGGAGCAAGGATAAAGGCTTTATTAGGCCTAACACTTCACCTTGGGGTGCGCCGGTCCTGTTCGTGCGGAAGAAAGACGGGTCGTTAAGGATGTGTATTGATTATTGACAGTTGAATAAGTTTACTATAAAGAAAAAGTATCCACTTCCAAGGATTGATGACCTGTTTGACCAACTCCAGGGTGCCAAGTATTTCTCCAAGATTGACTTACGTTCAGGGTATCATCAGGTGAGGGTTAAGAAGAAGGATATTCCAAAGACGGCCTTCCGGACAAGATATGGGCACTTTGAGTTCTTGGTGATATCGTTATGGATTCATGAATACTATATTCAGGCCCTATCTTGATGTGTTCGTGATTGTATTCATTGATGACATTTCGGTGTATTCTCGTTCGGAGGCGGAACATGCAGGCCACTTGCAAATAGTATTACAGACGCTTCAGGATCGTAAGTTATATGCTAAGCTCTCCAAATGTGAATTATGGTTGAACTCAGTAGCATTTCTTAGCCATGTGATATCTGACGAGGGTATTAGTGTCGACACTCAAAAGATCGATGCAGTAAAGAATTGGCCGAGACCTACAACACCATCAGAAGTCCTCAGCTTCCTAGGACTAGCAGGATATTATAGGCGATTTGTAGAAGGGTTTTCCTCTATATCAGCACCATTAAATAAGTTAACATAGAAAGCTACTAAGTTCCAGTGGTCTGACGCTTGTGAATGAAGTTTTCAGGAGTTAAAGAATCGATTGACATCTGCGCCAGTGCTCACTCTCCCAGAAGGAACAAAAGGTTATGTGGTATATTGTGATGCCTCAGGAATAGGTTTGGGGTGCGTATTGATGCAACTGGGAAGGTGATTGCTTATGCATCAAGACAATTGAAGAAGCATGAAAAGAATTACCCGACCCATGATTTGGAATTGGATGCGGTAATATATGCTTTGAAGATATGGCGGCACTACTTATTCGGCATCCATGTTGACATCTACACAGATCGAAAGAGTTTACAATACATCTTCAAGTAGAAGGAGTTGAATTTGAGGTAGCGTAGGTGGTTTGAATTACTGAAAGATTACGATGTCGAGATATTGTACCATCCCGGTAAAGCAAATGTTGTGGCAGACGCTCTCAGTCATAAGTCAATGGGAAGCTTAGTACACATTGAGGCAGGTAGACAGGGGTTGACTAAAGAGCTTCATCAGCTAGCCAATATGAGAATTAGATTGTTAGACTCTAATGATGGAGAGGTTACTGTACAGAATACATCAGAATCATCTTTGGTAGCCGAGGTAAAAGCACGGCAATATGAAGATCCTACCTTAGTACGATTGAGAGAGAGCATTCAACAGTGTAAATTTACGGCTTATAAGATCGAAGTAAATGGGGCACTGAGATACCAGGGCCGGTTATATGTGCCTAATGTGGCGAAGTTGAGAGAGAAGATTATGATTGAGATTCATCAATCCCGATATTCCATCCATCTCGGATCGACAAAGATGTATCATGATGTTAAGGAGCAGTATTGGTGGGATAATATGAAGAAGTCTATTGCAGAATTTGTAGCCCAGTGTCCTAAGGGTCAACTAGTAAAAGTCGAACATCAGAAAACTAGTGGATTGCTTCAGAATATAGAGATTCCGACCTGAAAATGGGAGGTGATTAATATGGTCTTAATTATTGGATTACCTCCCTCTTATCATAAGTTTGACTCCATGTGGGTGATAGCTTATCGACGTACAAAATGTGCCCATTTTCTGCCAGTTAAGACAACTTACACAGCTGAAGATTATGCGAAGTTGTATATCAAGGAGATTGTTAAGCTTTATGGTGTGCCAGTATCTCTTATATCAGACCGAGGAGCACAATTTGCGGCTAACTGTTGGAGGTCTTTTCGGAAATTTTTAGGCACACAAGTGAATCTCAGCACTACATTCTATCCACAAATTGACAGACAGGCTGAACGTACCATTCAGACACTTGAAGATATGCTACGAGCATGTGTTCTGGATTTCAAGGGGAATTGGGATGACCATCTTCCACTCATAGAACTTTCCTACAATAATAGCCGCCATTCCAGTATTAAAATGGCCCTGTACGAGGCACTATACAGGAGGAGATGTAGATCACCACTTGGATGGTTCGAAGTCGGTCAAACATAACTATATGGGCCAGATTTGATTCACCAAGCCATTGAGAAGGTGAAACTGATACAAGAGCGGATGAGGACGGCACAAAGCAGGCAAAAGTCTTATTCTGATGCCCGACCTCGTGATCTGGAGTTTGAGGTTGGTGATTGGGTTTTCTTGAGGATCTCGCCGATGAAGGGTGTTATGCGTTTTGGGATGAAGGGTAAGCTGAGTCCGCGGTATATCAGTCCATACAAAATTCTTCGACGAATTGGACAGGTTGTTTATGACGTAGAATTGCCATCTGAATTGGAATTTTTCCACCCGGTATTCCATGTATCTATGTTGAGAAAATGTATTGGAGACCCTGCTCGGGTCGTCCCTATCAAAGATGCACAAGTTACAGAGGATCTATCATATGAAGAAATGCCAATTGCTATATTAGATCGACAAGTCCGCAAGCCGAGAACAAAGGATGTAGCTTCCGTCAAAGTATTGTGGAGAAACAAGAATAGGGAAGAAATTACATGGGAAGCAGAAGAGAAGATGAAGTCTAAATACCCTTACTTGTTCCAGATTCAAGATAACGAGGATGCCGGGGGGACGCAGGACGCATTAGAAGGTGAAATGGCTCTATGAGTTAAGTATTAGCTTGAGAATACTCTTCCTTAATACAAAATGGTGATATACATATAATGTACATATCCATAATGCTTGATATAGCGTTGTGAGACTATACGTTGGGTTTAACTGCTTGCAAGTTTTGCTAGTATGCATTTTATAGGGGAAACTCGGCCGGAAATTTCCGTTGGAATCCACGATGAATTAGGCTCCCCCATAAACCTTTACATTCGAGGACGAATGTTCCTAAGGGGGGAGGGTGTTACAACCCATATTCACATACGTTGGTTCATGCCATAAGTTAGTCGACTTAAATCTGAGAAGCGATTATCTTTGAGATGATAAGAAGTCAATCCTATTGGTCTTAAATGATACAAGAGTGTATAAGAATGTGACAATGGATTCGCACGACAAGAATTTAAGAATGTGAGATTTTCCTAAGGGTTCCGCAGCCTCACGAAGATAAGTATAGACGTCTCCATACCGATCCGCAAGACTCTACTAAACCTGCTCATGACCGTTGAGTCCTATGTAACCTAGGCTCTGATACCAAACTGTCATGACTCCAAATCCTAAACCGACTGTGATGGCGCCTATCATGGAACCAGGCTAACCAACTACTGCAT
The DNA here is from genome assembly GCA_005239525.1 of Nicotiana knightiana. Classification (NCBI taxonomy): domain Eukaryota; kingdom Viridiplantae; phylum Streptophyta; class Magnoliopsida; order Solanales; family Solanaceae; genus Nicotiana; species Nicotiana knightiana. Next base: position 78,707 of record ML378071.1, on the reverse strand, counting down.
GTTCGAAATTTCTGTTAAAAATCCCAATCGAGTTTCAAGCATTTCATAAAACATACAGAGATTACTAAATAAAGTAGGCCAATTATACAGTACCACCAACCCCAAAACCTGGAGCCAACATGTCATGAGCATGTAGAAGAATAAGCCAAAATATACAATTATCATACAAAACCTCTGAATAAAAGCTATATACAACAAGAACGGAAAACAGAAATGCTACGGACGCTGAACAACTACCTCTATATATCGCAAATCCGGCTCCGCGCAGAATAAATGGCTAATGCTCGATATCTGCACCTGAATCTGCACACAGGGGTGCAGGGAGTAATGTGAGTACGCCAACTCAGTAATAATGAACATAAATCAGGTCTGAGCAGCAGGAAACACATAAAATCAATGTCATCAAATCACAATATACACAACCTTACTTTTCAATAGTGTAAACATAGATATACGAAATTACCATGCCTTAAAACTAACTTCAAAAAATTCCTTTAAAGAAAGCATATTTTTAACAACTTCAAACCGAAAGATTTAGTATGAAAATGAAATGAATCATATAGAGGCCCCTCGGGCAAAACATATTTCATAAGTTCAGAATGAAAGTAGTAAAATAATAAGTAGCCCCTCGGGCAAAACATGTATCATAATCAGCCCTCGGGCATGCCTCACAGTCACTCAGCACCTCACAACCACTCAGAACCTCACAGTCACTCATGCCTCCCAATCGCTTGTCACTCGGCACTTGGCACTCGGTGCGCTCACTGGGGGTGTGTACAGACTCCGGAGGGGCTCCTTCAGCCCAAACGCTAATATAACTCAGCACCTCACCATCACTCAGCGGAACCACTCAAAAGGACCCTCGCGCGAATCAGTAAAACAGGGTAGTCGACCCAAAACATCATTTTAAATCTCAAGTAGTGTAAATCAGGCTGAGTTTCGAAAACAGTAACCATAATGTGGCTGAGTGAAATCATCAACAAATAGTGAGGGAAAACAGCAGTAAAAAGCCCCCAAGAGGTCTAAACAGATCGGCACGAGGCCCCAAACATGGCTTCTAGCCCGAATATTTCAACAATCTTTAGAACATAATTTAACATAAGGTTTTGAGTAAAATATGCAACTCATTAGTTGCCGCGGAGAGGACCTAGTCCATTCCAAAAATCAGTATGCGCCACATACTCATCGTCCGACATGTGCGCCATTCTAAATTCAGTGAGAAATATGTAGTCCGGGGTTCCATACCCTCAGGACAAGATTTATAACCATTACTTACCCCAATCGGGCCACAACACTAGTCCGCTATCCTCTTACCCCTCGAACTGGCTCTCGATTGCTCCGAATCTAGCCAAAACCAGTTTGACATCATCAATATATATCAAAGGAACACAACCCAATCGAAAACTATCAAATTATACAAGAATCTCGAAATTCGGCCAAACCCGAGCCCCGGACCCACATCTCGGAATTTGATAATTTTTACATCACTAGAAACCTCGTCCTCCCACGATTCTACTCATACCAAAATCATCACAATCGGATCATAATTGCCTACCCAAAACCTCAAAAGAAAATTCCAATTCTCCACCCCTTCTTCCCAACTTTTTCCTACTTAAATCCTCAAATTCACAAGCCTAATCCGAACAAAATAGCATAGAAACGATGTTAATAACCTGAGAACTTACCTTCAC
>ML378071.1:0-70395 GCA_005239525.1 Nicotiana knightiana | reverse complement strand
AACTTCAGAAAAGTCCTTTGAAGAAAGCATATTTTTAACAACTTCAAACCGAAAGATTTAGTATGAAAATGAAATGAATCATATAGAGGCCCCTCGGGCAAAACATATTTCATAAGTTCAGAATGAAAGTAGTAAAATCATAAGTAGCCCCTCGGGCAAAACATGTATCATAATCAGCCCCTCAGGCATGCCTCACAGTCACTCAGCACCTCACAATCACTCAGAACCTCACAGTCACTCATGCCTCCCAATCGCTTGTCACTCGGCACTTGGCACTCAGTGCGCTCACTGGGGGTGTGTACAGACTCTGGAGGGGCTCCTTCTGCCCAAGCGCTAATATCACTCAGCACCTCAATATCACTCAGCAGTACCACTCAAAAGGCCCCTCGGACGAATCAGTAAAACAGGGTACTCGACCCAAGACATCATTTTAAATCTCAAAGTAGTGTCAATCAGGCTGAGTTTCGAAAACAGTAAGCACAATGTGGCTGACTAAAATCATCAACAAATAGTGTGGGAAAACAGCAGTAAAAATCCCCCAAGGGGTCTAAACAGATCGGCGCGAGACTCCAAACACGGCTTCTAGCCCAAATACTTCAACAATCTTTAGAACATAATTTAATATAAGGTTTTGAGTAAAATATGCAACTCATTAGTTGCCGTGGAGAGGACCTAGTCCATTCCAAAAATCATTATGCGTCACATACTCATCGTCCGACATGTGCGCCATTCTATAATCAGTGAGATATGTAGTTCGGGGTTCCATACCCTCAGGACAAGATTTATAACCATTACTTACCTCTACCGGGCCACAACACTAGTCCGCTATGCTCTTGCCCCTCGAACTGGCTCCCGATTGCTCCGAATCTAGCCAAAACTAGTTTAACATCATCAATATATATCAAAGGAACACAACCCAATCGAAAACTATCAAATTATACAAGAATCTCGAAATTCGGCCAAACTCAAGCCCCGGGCCCACGTCTCAAAATTCGATAATTTTTACATCACTAGAGACCTCGTCCTCCCACGATTCTACTCATACCAAAATCATCACAATCAGATCACAATTGCCTACCCAAAACCTTAAACGAAAATTCCAATTCTCCACCTCTTCTTCCCAACCTTTTCCTACTTAAATCCTCAAGTTCACAAGCCTAATCCGAACAAAATAGCATAGAAACAATGTTAATAACCCGAGAACTTATTTTCACTGAAGAACCACGAATTCCCTTCTTCAAATTGCCTTCAAAGAGCTCCTCCCGCACCTGCGCATGGCCCATCGCACCTGTGACGTCGCACCTACGGCTACCCATCCGCAGGTGCGGCCAATACCAGAAACTCACACCAGCAACTATTTTCTGCAAATTTTCCAAGTTCAAAACCCCACCAACCATCCAAAATCAATCCTGAGCCCCTCGGGGCCCCAACCAAACATACCAACACACCCCATAGTTTTATTCCAAGTTAGTCGAGCCTTCAAAATACCAAAAACAACACGAAAACACCAAAATTACATCAAATTCAAGCCTATGAACTTTGAAACTTCCAAATTTCGCCAACTACGCCGAAACCAACCAAAACACCTCTGGTTGACCTGAAATTTTATAGACATATCCAAATTGACATTACAAACCTGATCCAACTTCCGTAATTCCAATCCGACCCCGATAGCCTATTTTCCACTGCCGACCGAAAATCGCCAAAAACTAACTTTCGCCAATTCAAGCCTAATTCTACACCGAACATCACCACTTTATTATGAACACACTCCTAAGTCCCAAATCACCTAAAGAAACCATTCGAGCCATAAAATCCGAATTCCGAGGTCATTCACCTGTAAGTCAACTCTCAGTTGACTTTCTCAACTATTAGGCTACCTTGAGAGACCAAATGCCACAATTCTCATCATGACCACTCTGAACTCGAACCAACCAACCCAACACTCATAAATGAAGTTGAACCACATAAAATGAAGCTGAAATGGGGCTAAACTCTCGGAATGATCGACCGGGTCATTACACCGTAGTTTTGGGTAAACCTAGGGGTGCTTAATATTATCACGATGTTTTGTTTTAAGGTATTTAAATTATATAATATATTTATCATATGTCTTGAAGTCAAACGAGTTATGAAACAAAAGTCGACAAAATTTGTCGCAACTTATGTTCATAATTTTACTTAAACTTTAGGTCAAATATTACTAAGATTTTCTCCTAATTTACTTTGAATTATGGGGTGATCTACTCACCAAATTGAAGATCTATGAGTCTAGTTTCCAACTCATTAAACCTTTTATCAATACGACATTGGAGTAGAGAGATATAAGCATTGTTGCAAGACTGCACATGCTGCTAGGTGACAAGTAGGTGAGTCACCTACTTGGTTAAATGAGAGCCCAAAAATAGGCAATTTGGGGTCGGCCAAAGAGCCTATTTAAAGGATTATCTCGTGAAATATAACCTTCGTTGTATATCACAAATAACCAGGCCTAAACCCCTGCAAAATTCCTCCCAAAAACTATCCACAAACCCTAATTGATTTTCTCTCTCTTTCAAGTTCTAATTGGGGGTAAAACCTAGAGTTTGAAGAACCAATATAATATCTGAGTTATCCAACAAGTAAGTTGAGTTTACTGATCTGTTTCCTCTATTTTCCTGCTGTAAATTCATGGTAATTCGTTCTACACTTGTAAGAACTCATGGGACGGTGTTCGGAAGCCGTGAGTTCGAGTTATTCACTTGTAGCAGACTGTTTTGTGGTCTGTTTTGTGTTGCTGTTGGGCTGTGTGTTTTACTACTGTTATGTGGAGTTTTGGAGGAGGAAGGTTATGGATAAACACCATATATATGTTGGCTGGTGGTCTGGTCGTTCGTCGTAACATTTTCGGGTCGTTTGACACTACTACGGTGGTCGTCTTATGCATGAAGTGATTAGGTTGTGTTGACTATTTTGGGAGGCTCAATATGATTATTATTGATGTTGTTTGGGCTGTTTGGTGATTGTTTTGACTTGTCTGAAGTCATCTACATAGGGGAGGTGCTGTCCGTTTCATCGTAAAATAGGTTGTGGTCGATACATAATAGCTATGACGCTTAAATAATAACGATAGTGTCGTTTCTCTTATTGTAGACTAAGGAATTGCGACATTTGTATAGTTTGAGGTTGGGCAGTATATATACATGGTATGTGAGCCTATCCCTTTCCTTCTTTTGCACGACTCCGATTGTACATAATGCGATGAACGAGCTTCCAAAGATACTTTACTCTTAGAAGCTAGAAGTATTTACATTGTTTCCCTTCTTATGGAAAAATCGACCTTACGTCACTCCGAAAGGTTCAGAATATGATTCCAATGAGTCCTATATATATATATATATATCTACCGAGCCGCGCTATAGTCGGCCGGGTATGGTACCTATTGTGCAACCACTAATCAATTGGGTTTTACCTAGCTCTACGTGGCCGGGTACGTTTTACCGAGCCTATTACGGCCGGGTACGATATGATGATGATGTTTCCCACAAAGGCGTATGTTTTAAAAGCTTATGTATATATATGTACGTATCACGCATTTAATGTCAGTAGCCCTTAGAGGTACCCAAATGTTAGAGGTTGTATATACTCTATCCCTGTTTACATTATTGTTCTTACTTATGCTTCCTCCCTTAGATACTCAGTACTTTATTTGTACTGATGTCCTTTTTATTTGTGGACACTGCATGTTGTGCTGCAGGTCCTGATAGACAGGTAGACGCAGCTCCCCCACCACAGTAGGCTTCCCAGTTCAGCGGTTGTTGGCAATATCCTTTCTCCGGACTTACCGTGGTCTTGGTATGCTTTTTTGTTATAGATATTATGGGTATGTTGGCGCCCTGTTCCGGCAATGTTGTATCACTTATTCTCCTTTAGAGGCTCATAGACAGGTGTCGACTCATGTATAGTTGGTATGCCTTGTTGGCTAATTTTTATTGTATAGTCTTTCATGGTAGTGTTCTAGCTCGTACCTTATATGTAGTTTCTTAGTAGTCTTGTCATCCCATGTGATGTAGGTTCATGCCATTATCTTTCATTGTTTATTGTTCATGATCCATATCAACCATTCATGTTGATCTCGTCGGCCCTTAAAGATAATAAAGAAGGTTAGATAAAATGTACGTTGGTGCTCGGCAATTATTGTCTGGGTGCTAATCATGATCCTCAAGTTTGGGTCGTGACAGAAGAAGTGCAATGTCAGTTGTAACTAGTCTAAATATCTCTACATCATATCATCTCGAACCTCGAAGCTTTTGTTCACTTGATTCACCACCAACAAAGAGTCGTATTTGGCCTTGAGGACCTCTGCTCCCAGGCTTTTGGATGATTTGAGACCCGTAATCATGGCCTCATACTCGGCCTCATTGTTAGTTAATCTAGAAGTTTTGACAGATTGTCTAATAGTGCTACCCGTAAGTGGTCTCAAAACAATGCCAAGACCGGACCCTTTTACATTTGAGGCACCATATGTGAAGAGGGTCCACACCCCCTGATGATGTACTTTAGTTTAGTAGAAGTTCCTTTTCTACTTCGGGTATGAGGGTAGGAGTAAAATCAGCCACGAAGTCTACTAGAATTTGAGACTTGATAGTCGTTCGGGGTTCATATTCAATATCGTACCCACCGAGCTCGATGGCCCATTTGGCCAATAGGCCCGATAACTCAGGCTTGTGCAAAACATTTCAAAGTGGATAAGTAGTTAAAACACATATAGGGTGACATTGAAAATATGGCTTCAATTTTCTAGATGCACTTATTAATGCTAGTTCTAACTTCTCTAAATGCGGATACCTGGTTTCAGCATCTCCTAAGGTTCGACTTACATAATAAATAGGGGATTTTGTACCTTGCTCTTCTCGAACTAGCACTCCACTTACCGCTACCTCGGACATGGCCAAGTATAAGTATAGTTTCTCATCCGCCTTCGGAGTGTGAAGCAGAGGTGTGCTCGATAGGTACCGCTCCAATGCTTTCTAACATTCTGGGGTCCATGCGCAATCATTCTTCTTTTTGAGCAGAATCTGTGACTCCAATCCGATGACCTCGAGAAAAATCGGCCCAAAGCAGCTATCCATCCGGTTAGCCGTTGTATGGCCTTCACATTGTCCACGACAGTGATTTCTTCGATGGCTTTAATTTTGTCGGGGTTAATCTCGATCCCCCTATTTGATACCATGAAACCCATGAACTTGCCCGAGCCGGCTCTAAAAAAGCATTTCTCGGGGTTGAGTTTCATGTTATATTTTCTCAGAACCTCGAACATTGCCTGCAAATGAGTCAAATGGTCCTCTGCGCGCAGGGGCTTAACTAGCATGTGATCAATGTAAAATTCCATTGATTTACCTATTTGTTGCTCTAACATTTTATTAACTAGGTGTTGATATGTAGCTCTCACATTTTTTAGCCCGAAGGGCATTACATTGTCACAATATGTTCTGTACTTAGTGAAAAATGAAGTTTTTTCCTAGTCCTCTAGGTTCATTGGAATTTTGTTGTACCCGGAGTAGGCATCGAGAAAAGTAAGGATCTCGTGGCCGGCTGTGGCATCGATCATATGATCTTTGTTAGGCACTGGAAAGGTGTCTTTAGGGCATGCCTTGTTCTAATCTTTGTAATCTACGCACATTCTAAGCTTGTTTCCTTTTTTAGGAACTACAACCACATTAGCTAACCACTCGGGATATTTTACTTCCCTAATGGACCCTATTTTGAGAAGTTTAGTTACCTCGTCCTTTATGGACGCGTGTTTTACCTCGGACTGTGGCCTTCTCTTTTGCTTCACCGGTTTACACCTAGGGTCGAGACTTAGCCGATGTGTTGTTATCTCTGGTGGAATCCCTGTCATGTCTAAATGGGACCACGCAATATAATCTATGTTATTGATAAGGAATTGAATGAGTGTTTTCCTAAGTTCGGGGGTTAATCCCGTTCCCAGGTATACCTTACGTTCTGGTAGATGTTCGATCAATATCACCTGCTCCAGTTCCTCGACAGCGGACTTTGTTGCATCTGATTCATCGGGAGTGACGGAAGCTCGAGGGGTAAGGGGATCTTCTTCTTCGTCCTCGAGTTCCTGTTCCTCGGATTTAGTCGAGGCTGTGAACTGTGATTTTTATTTATCCATCTGCTTGTCTTTGATGTTCAATTTCTCAGAGGTCGAAGGTGTTGGCGCTAATGTCAATCATGAACTGCAAAGTCTCCGTTTTTGCGTGTTGCCCTCCGTAAACTGTTAGCAGACCAACTTTTGTTGGAAATTACATCATCTAGTGAAGAGTTAATGGTACCGCCCTCATGTTGTGGATCCACGGCCTTCCGAGCAATGCATTGTACCTCATGTCACATTCGATGACATGAAATTTTCTGTCCTGGATGGTTCCGTCCACATTCACAGGCAGTATGATCTCTCCCTTTGTTGTTTCACTAGCTATGTTGACATCGTTTAAGACTTGAGATGCTGGTACGATTTGATCTAGCATCCATAGCTTCTCTACGACCTCGACCTGATTATGTTGGCCGAGCTACCTAGATCCACAAGAACACGTTTAACTTGAATTTTATTTAATAAAATAGAAATTACCAGGACGTTGTTGTATGGCTGAGAGAGGCCTTCTGTTTCCTCGTCGTTGAATGTAATGGTGCCTTCGGGCATGTAATCTCGGGTCCGTTTCTCTCTTGTAATCGACACTTTGGTGCGTTTCAAAACAGATCCCTATGGGATATCGACCCCACCAACGATCATGTGGATGATATGCTGGGGTTCCACTTGCTCATTTTTTCTAACGGCGTCTCTTTCTCTGAAGTGATTTTTGGCCCTGTCACTGAGGAATTCTCGAAGGTGACCTTTGTTGAACAATTGAGCTACCTCTTCTCTCAACTGTCTGCAGTCCTCAGTCTTTTGGCTCTGTGTATCGTGATATTTACTCATCAAGTTAGGATTGCTTTGAGAAGGTTCAGTTTGCATAAGTCTGGGCCACCTGGTATCTTTAATCCTTCCATTGGCCGAAACGATACCCGAGGCATCGACGCAGAATTTATACTCCGATAATCGTGGTGCTTCTGTGGGACCGGTGTACTTGCGAAATCCATTCTTGCTCATGAGTCCCCAAGAATTTTGCACTCGATCATTTCTTCGACCATTCCGTGGGGATTACGTCCCGAACCACTGCTTCTTCGATCTGAGATATGTGGCTGGTACTGTTCTCTGTTTGACCGCGGTTCTCTATCAATATTGCTCAAATCCTTTACCGCCAACCTGTTCTGGTGAACTGACCACGAGGGGGCTCCCAACTGGTCGTCCTCGACCCTGATGTTTGATTGGTAGCGATTATTGCACGTCCGCCCATGTAATAGTAGGATAGTCAACCAGATTTTTCTTCAACTTCCGTGATGCTATCGAACATCACTCATTCAACCCTTGTGTGAAAGCTTGAACGGCCCAATAATCGGAGATAGCAGTAACTCCATTCACTCCATTTGAATTTTGGGACACGAACTCCCTCAACATTTCGTTGTCCCTTTGTTTAATCTTGAAAAAGTCCGATTTTCTCGTTGCAACCTTTATAGCACCAGCGTGTGCTTTTACAAATGGATCTGCCAACATTGTGAATGAATCGATAGAGTTCAGGGGCAAGTTTTGATACCGAATCATTGCTCCCTTAGATAAAGTTTTCCCAAATTTCTTTCAGCAAAACAGACTCGATCTCATCATCCTCTAAGTCGTTTCCCTTTATACCGCATGTGTATGTAGTGATGTGCTTGTTAGGATCGGTGGTACCGTTGTATTTAGGTATTCCCGACATGCGGAACTTCTTTGAAATAGGCTTCGAAGCCGCGCTCGGGGGAGAAGGCTTTTTGCACAAACTTTTTGGAATCCAAACCCTTTAAGATCGGAGGCGCCCCTAGTATTTGATCGACTCGGGAGTTGTACGTCTCCACCTTTTTATCACTATCTTCGATCTTTTTCCTCCTGATTCGATCTTTTTGGTGAGCTCTTCGAGCATTTTCATGTGTAGGGTCATTCACTGATCCATTTTCATTCGACCTTCTTGGCACTGATTCAGTACATCGAGTGGTTTTTGGCTCGACCACGCTCGGAGTTTTTTGTGGACATTGAAGCTGAGCGATAGCAATCTACTGAGCTTGTATCATTTCAAAGATCACTTAGAGGCTGACTCCCACATCTCCTAGACCTTGTGTTCCTTTACCACAGGTCGGACCTCCCTGCATACACTTCCTCCAATGTCGGCACCCAAGTCCGCATTTAGAGAGATGTGCGAACCAACATCGACTGGCTCTACAATTGGCACTACCCCGGGGTTAAGCGGTGGCACACCGTCCCCTGAAGCAACTACATTAACATTTTCCCCATGAAATCCGAGACCATCACTGCCGTGTACGAATTTTTTTTGCGAGTTCGACATATTTCAACCTAAAATCAAAGAATCTTTGATAAGAAATAAGTGTGAAAATAACGTGTGTTATTAAAATCAACATTGGAATAATCACTATTATCTTTAGCCCCACGGTGAGCGCCAAACTGTTTACCCTAAAATCTGAGGAACAATTAAACTTATAACGAGGTATTAAAGATATGTGACTTAGTCCAATACTAATAATAAATGAGAAGATAAATATATGAGTTAAGTGAGCAAGATAGATCAAACCAACATATTAGTGGGCCTCGAGCTTGAGCCAAGATAACCTCGAGATGGACTCAAATGAACTGTAAAGTAAAGTAAAGAGAATATTATAAAGCAAACAATTCTGATGAGCACAAAAGTAAGAGTGTATATTCGTTGCCAATGATTGATCCTGTTTACAAATAAATGGGCTCCCTGTTGCTCCAAAATGCTTATGCAAGTATACATGGCCGTACAAATAATAAAATGATAAGTCAAGTGTCGAACCCACAAGACTTGTATAAACTACTCACTAAATTACTAAAATTGTTATTCAATCAAGCCAAATTCAAAATCCAAGAGTATTATTATAATAAAGTATGATCCTAAGTAATGACTAAATTATCAAGTAACAAGTTGATTGTTGTGTATTCAGTAGAGACAAAATATTCCAGGGTTATGATCGATTCACCATTCATATTGTGTTCTAATTAACTCTCCCTTTCATACAATTCACTCATGGTTGCTAATTAATCGATAATAGCTCTCATAGCCTTCTCCCGAAGTACTACTCGCCTATTCGAAATAGATTAACGCCTATATTTCTATGAAAATAATTAATTAAGAACGCATTAAGATTACAATATTTAGTTAAGCACAATGACTAGGTATACTCCTATCTTAACCACAAATCCGCCCCCTAAAGAGCTAAGATCGCGCTCTCTTCAATTCTTCTCTAATTTATACACGACTTTCCCAAGAATACCATAAATAGTAAATAGAACCTAACTGATCGGCAGACAGTTAAGCAATTAAACACAGAATTGAAGAAACAACCATATATTGGTGAATTATAATCAAGGTCAAGCTAACGTTAAACAGCAATATCCATGGCTAAATCACAACCCCAGAACAATGCGTTTTTAGCTACTCATGAAGTAATCAAACAAATTCATAAGTGTTGAATAATTGAAAATACTAGAAAAAGATGAAGAAAACTGAGAATTCTCCGCTTCCTAACATTCTCGTGTGTATTTTTACTCCAATACTGGCGTCCACCCCCTCCAAAATATGTTTAGTCTTCCTTTTATACATGTTGGGTAGGTCTAGGGCCGAAACAACCGTGTCCCCGGCAAAATAGGAAAAATTCTTGTCAGTGGCGCCCAAGACAGCGCCAGTCGTCAGCCACGATGCTCCACCAAAATTGCTTACCACCTCCAGCGCCACAGGTGGCTCAAGGCGCTGCATGTGGCACCCAACTACTCAGTTTGTCAGTTTTCATTCGTTTTGATTCTCTTTTGCTTCACCCGTTTAAACCTAGGGTCGAGACTTAGCCAATGTGTTGTTACCTCCGGTGGAATGGCAGTCATGTCTCAATGGGACCACGCAAAATAATCTATGTTATTTATAAGGAATTGAATGAGTTTTTTCCTGAGTTCGGGGGTTAATCCCGTTCCTAGGTATACCTTCCATTCTGGTAGATGTTCAATCAATATCACCTGCTCCAGTTCCTTGCCCGTGGACTTCATTGCATCTGATTCCTCGAGAGCGACGAAAGCTCGAGGGGTAAGGGGGTCTTCTTTTTCGTCCTCGAGTGCCTGTTTCTCACATTCAGTCGAGGTTGTGAATTGTGATTGCTATTTAGCCATCTTCTTGTCTTTGATGTTCGATTTCTCAGAGGTCGAAGCTGTTGGCGCTGGTGTCAATGATGAACTGCAAACATCTCATTTTCTGCGTGTTGCTCCCCGTAAACTGTTAGCACACCATCTTTTGTTGGAAATTTCATCATCTAGTGAAGAGTCAATGTTATTGCCCTCATGTTGTGGATCCAAGGCCTTCCGAGCAATGCATTATACCTCATGTCACCTTCGATGACATGAAATTTTGTGTCATGGATGGTCCCGGCCACATTCACGGGCCAGATGATCTCTCCCTTTGTTGTTTCACTAGCTATGTTGAAGCCGTTTAAGACTCGATATGCTGGTATGATTTGATCTAGCATCCCGAGCTTCTCTACGACCCTCAACCTGATTATGTTGGCCGAGCTACCTGGATCCACAAGAACACATTTAACTTGAACTTTATTTAATAAAATAGAAATTAAAAGGGCGTCGTTGTGTGGCTAAGAGAGGCCTTCTATTTCCTCGTCGTTGAATGTAAGGGTGCCTTCGGGCATATAATCTCGGGTCTGTTTCTCTCTTGTAATCGACACTTTGGTGCGTTTGAAAACAGGTCCCTATGGGATGTCGATCCCACCAACTATCATGTGGATGATATGTTGTGATTCCTCTTGCTCATTTTTTCTATCGGCGTCTCTTTTTCTGAAGTGATTTTGGCCCTGTCACAGAGGAATTCTCGAACATGACCTTTCTTGAACAATCGAGCTACCTCTTCTCTCAACTGTCTGCAGTCCTCGGTCCTGTGGCTATGTGTACTGTGATATTTACACATCAAGTTAGGATTCCTTTGAGAAGGGTTAGTTTGCATAAGTCTAGGCCACCTGGTATCTTTAATCCTTCCATTGGACGAAATGATACCCGAGGCATCGACGCTGAAGTTACACTCAAATAATCGAGGTGCTTCTGCGGGATCGGTGTACTTGCCAAATCCATTCTTGCTCATGAGTCCCCAAGAATTTTGCACTCGATCTTTCTTCGATGATTCCGGGGGGATTGCATCTCGAACCGCTGCTTCTTCGATTTGAGACATGTGGCTGGTACCATTATCTGTTTGACCTCGGTTCTCTTCCCTCGAAGCCTTTATCGCCAACCTGTTCTGGTGATTTGACCACGAAGGGTTCCCAACTGGTCGTCCTCAACCCTGATCTTTGATTGGTAGCGACTTTGCACGTCTGCAACAATAGGGTATTCAACTAGATTTTTCTTCAACTGCCGTGATGCTATTGAACTTTGCTCATTCAACCCTTGGTGAAATATTGAACGGCCCAATCATCAGAGACTGGTGGTAACTCCATTCGCTCCATCTGAAATTGGGGCACGAACTCCCTTAACATTTCGTTGTCCCATTGTTTAATCTTGAAAACTTACAATTTTCTCGTTGCAACCTTTATAGCACCAGTGTGTGTCTTTACTAATGGATCTGCCAACATGGCGAATAAATCGATAGAGTTCGGGGGCAAGTTGTGATACCAAATCATTGCTCCCTTAGATAAAGCTTTCCCAAATTTTATCAGCAAAACAGACTCGATCTCATCGTCCTCTAAGTCGTTTCCCTTTACACCACATATGTATGTAGTGATGTGCTCGTTAGGTTAGGTGGTCCCGTTGTATTTAGGTATGCCCAACATTCGGAACTTCATTGAAATAGGCTTCGGAGCCGTGGGGAAAACGCTTCTGCACAAACTTTTTGAATCCAAACCCATTAAGATCGGAGGCGCCCCTGGTATTTGATTGACTCGGGTGTTGTACGTCTCCACCTTTTTATCATTATCTTCGATCTTTTTTCTCCTGATTAGATCCTTTTTGTGAGCTCTTCGAGCATTTTCATGATTGTAGGGTCAGTCACTAATCCATTGTCATTCGACCTTTCTGGTACCGGTTCAGTACAGACTACAGCGAGTGGTTTCTGGCTTAACCACGCTCGGAGATTTTTCTTTTGACTTTGAAGTTGAGCGATAGCAATCTGCTGAGCTTGTAGAATTTTGAAGATCACTTACAGGCTGACTCCCCCATCTCCTAGACCTTGGGTTCCTTGACCACCATGTCGGACCTCACTGCGTACACTTCCTTCGATGTCTGCACCCAAGTCCGCATTTAGAGTGATGCGTGAACCAACATCGACTGGCTCTACAACTGGCAGTACCCCGAGGTTAAGCGGTGATACACCGGCCCCTGAAGCAACTACATTATCATTTTCCCCATGAAATGCGAGACCATCACTCCCGTGTATGGGTGTGTTTTGCGAGTTCGACATATTTCAACCTTAAAACAAAGAATCTTTGATAAGAAATAAGTGTGAAAATAACATGTGTTATTAAAATCAGCACTAGGATAATCACTATTATCTTTAGCCCCACGGTGGGTGCCAAACTATTTACCCTAAAATCTGAGTAACAATTAAACTTATAACGAGGTCTTAAAGACATGTGACTTAGTCCAATATTAATTAATAAATGAGAAGATAAATATAGGAGTTAAGTGAGCAAGATAGATCAAACCAACATATCAGCAGGACTCGATCTCGAGCCAAGATGACCTCGAGATGGACCCGGATGAACAGTAAAGTAAAGTAAAGAGAATATTATAAAGATAAAGAATAATTCTGATGAGCACAAAAGTAAGAGTATATATTCTTTGCCAATTATTGATCGTGTTTACAAATAAATGGGCTCCCTGTTGCTCCCAAATGCACACGCAAGCATACATGGTCGTACAAGTAATAAAATGATAAGTCGAGTGTCGAACCCACAGAGACTTGTATAAACTACACACTAAATTACTAAAATTGTTATTCAATCAAGCCAAATTCAAAATCCAAGAGTATGATTATATTAAACTATGATCCTAAGTAATGACTAAATTATCAAGTAGCAAGTTGATTGTTGTGTATTCAGTAGAGACAAATATTCCAGGGTTGTAATCGATTCACTATTCATATTGTGTTCTAATTAACTCTCCCTTTCATACAATTCACTCATGGTTGCTAATTAATCGATAATAGCTCTCATAGCCTTCTCCCGAAGTACTACTCGCCTATTCGAAATAGATTAACACGCCTATATTCCTATGACATTAATCTATTAAGAATGCATTAAGATTACGATATTTACTTAAGCACGGTGACTAGGTATATTCCTATCCTAACCACAAATCCGCCCCCCTTAAGAGTTAAGATCGCGCTCTCTTCGATTCTTCTCTAATCTATACACTGCTTTCCCAAGAATAGCATAGATAGTAAATAGAACCTAACTGATAGTCAGACAATTAAGCAATTAAAAACCGAATTGAAGAAACAACCATATATTGGTGAATTATAATGAAGAAAATTGAGAATTCTCCGCTTCCTAACATTCTCGTGTGTATTTTTCCTCCAATAGTGGTGTCCACCCCCTCCAAAATATGTTTAGTCTTCCTTTTATACGTATTGGGTAGGTCTAGGGCCGAAACAACCGTGTCCCGGGAAAAATAGGAAAAATTCTCATCATTGGCGCCCTGGACAGCGCCAGGCGCCAGCCACGGCGCTCCACCAAAATTGCTTAGTGCCTCCAGCGCCACAGGTGGGTCAAGGCGCTGCGTGTGGCGCCCAACTGCTCGTTTAGTCTTCCTTTTATATGTGTTGGGTAGGTCTAGGGCCGAAACAACCATGTCACGGGAAAAATAGGAAAAATTCTCGTCATTGGCACCCTGGACAGCGCCAGGCGCCAGCCACGACGCTCCACCAAAATTGCTTAGTGCCTCCAGCGCCACAGGTGGGTCAAGGCGCTGCTTGTGGCGCCCAACTGCTCAGTTTGTCCGTTTTTATTCGTTTTAGTTCTCTTTTGCTTTAACGGTTTAAACCTAAGGTCGAGACTTAGCCGATGTGTTGTTATCTCCGGTGGAATCCCTGTCATGTCTAAATTGGACCACACAAAAAAATCTATGTTATTGATAAGGAATTGGATGAGTTTTTTCCTGAGTTCGGGGGTTAATCTCGTTCCTAGGTATACCTTCTGTTCTGGTAGATTTTCGATCAATATTACCTACTCCAGTTCCTCGATCGTGGAATTCGTTGCATCTTATTCCTCGGGAGCGACAAAAGCTCGAGGGGTAAGGGGGTCTTCTTCTTCGTCCTCGAGTGCCTGTTCCTCGGATTCAGTCGATGCTATGAATTGTGATTGTAATTTAGCCATCTGCTTGCCTTTGATGTTCGATTTCTTAGAGATCGAAGGTGTTGGCGCTGGTGTCAATCATGAACCGCAAACATCTCCTTTTCTATGTGTTGCTCCTCGTAAACTGTTAGCACACCATCTTTTGTTGGAAATTTCATCATCTAGTGAAGAGTCAATGGTACCGCCCTCATGTTGAGGATCCACGGCCTTTCGAGCAATGCATTGTACCTCATGTCACCTTCGATGACATGAAATTTTGTGTCATGGATGGTCCCCGGCGACATTCACGAGCATGATGATCTCTCTCTTTGTTGTTTCACTAGCTATGTTGAAGCCGTTTAAGACTCGAGATGCTGGTACGATTTGATCTAGCATCCCGAGCTTCTCTATGACCCTCGACCTGATTATGTTGGCCGAGTTACCTGGATCCACAAGAAAACGTTTAACTTGAACTTTATTTAATAAAATTGAAATTAATAGGGCGTCGTTGTGTGGCTGGGAGAGGCCTTCTGTTTCCTCGTCGTTGAATGTAATGGTGCCTTCGGGAAAGTACTCTCAGGTTCATTTCTCTCTTGTAATCGACACTTTGGTGCGTTTGAAAAGGTCCCTATGGGATATAGACCCCACCAACACTCATGTGGATGATATGTTGGGGTTCCTCTTGATCATTTTTTCTATCGGCGTCTCTTTCTCTGAAGTTATTTTGGCCCTGTCACTGAGGAATTCTCGATGGTGACCTTTGTTGAACAATCGAGCTACCTCTTCTCTCAACTGTCTACAGTCCTCGGTCATGCATTCCTTTGAGAAGGGTCTGTTTGCATAGTTCCAAGACACCTGGTATCTTTAATCCTTCCATTGGCCGAAACGATACCCGAGGCATCGATGCTGAAGTTATACTTCGATAATCGAGGTGCTTCTGCGGGATCGGTTTACTTGCCAAATCCATTCTTGCTCATGTGTCCCCACGAATTTTGCACTCGATCATTTCTTCGATCATTCAGGGGGGAATTGTGTCCCGAACCGCTGCTTGTTCGATCTGAGACATGTGGTTGGTACCATTCTTTGTTTGACCTCGATTCACCGTCAATATCCCTCGAAGTCTTTACCGCTAACCTTTTCTGGTGAACTGACCACGAGGGGGCTCCCAACTGGTCGTCCTCGACCCTAATCTTTGATTGGTAGCGATTTTGCACGTCCGCCAATGTAACAACAGGGTATTCAACCAGATTTTGCCTCAACTGTTGTGATGCTATTGAACTTTGCTCATTCAACCCTTGGGTGAAATCTTGAACGGACCAATCATCGGAGACTAGCGGTAACTCCATTCGCTCTATCTAAAATCAGGACATGAACTACCTCAACATTTTTTGTCCCTTCGTTTAATCTTGAAAAAGTCCGATTTTCTCGTTGCAACCTTTATAGAACCAGCGTGTGCCTTTACAGATAGATCTGCCAACATGGCGAATGAATCGATAGAGTTCGGGGGTAAGTTGTGATACCAAATCATTGCTCCCTTAGATAAATTTTTCCCAAATTTTTTCAGCAAAACGGACTCGATCTCATCATCCTCTAAGTCGTTTCCCTTTATATCGCATGTGATGTAGTGATATACTCGTTAGGTTTGGCTGTCCCATTATATTTAGGTATGCCCGACATGCGGAACTTCTTTGGAATAGGCTTCGGAGCGGCGCTCGGGGGAAAAGGCTTTTGCACAAATTTTTTGAATCCAAACCCTTTAAGATCGGAGGCGCCCCTGGTATTTGATTGACTCGGTTGTTGTACGTCTCTACCTTTTTATCATTATCTTCGATCTTTTTTCTCCTGATTCGATCCTTTTGGTGAGCTCTTCGAGAATTTTCATGATTGTAGGGCCACTCACTAATCCGTTGTCATTCGACCTTTCTGGCACCGATTCAGTACATCGAGTGGTTTCTGGCTCAACCACGCTCGGAGTTTTTTCTTTTGACTTTGAAGTTGAGCGATAGCAATCTGCTGAGCTTGTAGAATTTTGAAGATCACTTACAGGCTGACTCCCCCATCTCCTAGACCTTGTGTTCCTTGACCACCAGGTCGGACCTCACTGCGTACACTTCCTCCGATGTCTGCACCCAAGTCCGTATTTAGAGTGATGCGCGAATCAAGATCGACTGGCTCTACAATTGGCACTACCCGGGGGTTAAGCGGTGGTACACCGGCCCCTGAAGCAACTACATTATCATTTTCCCCATGAAATCCAAGACCATCACTCCTGTGTACGGGTGTTTTTTGCGAGTTCAACATATTTCAACCTGAAAACAAAGAATCTTTGATAAGAAACAAGTGTGAAAATAACGTGTGTTATTAAAATCAGCACTAGGCTAATCACTATTATATTTAGCCCCACGGTGGACGCCAAATTGTTTACCCTAAAATCTGAGTAACAATTAAACTTATAACGAGGTCTTAAAGATATGTGACTTATTCCAATACTAATTAATAAATGAGAAGATAAATATATGAGTTAAGTGAGCAAGATAGATCAAACCAACATATCAGCAGGCCTCGATCTCGAGCCAAAATAACCTCGAGATGGACTCGGATGAACAGTAAAGAGAATATTATAAAGATAAAGAACAATTATGATGAGCACAAAAGTAAGAGTGTATATTAATGTTATAAAGATAAAGAACAATTATGCTGCACACAAAAGTAAGAGTGTATATTCTTTGCTAATGATTGATCATGTTTACAAATAAATGGGCTCCCTGTTGCATTCCAAATAAACACGCAAGCATACGTGGTCGTACAAGTAATAAAATGATAAGTCGAGTGTCGAACCCACAGAGACTTGTATAAACTACTCACTAAAATACTAAAACTGTTATTCCATCAAGCCAAATTCAAAATCCAAGAGTATGATTATATTAAACTATGATCCTAAGTAATGACTAAATTATCAAGTAACAAGTTGATTGTTGTGTATTCAGTAGAGAAAAATATTCCAGGGTTGTGACCGATTCACTATTCATATTGTGAATTAACTCTCTCTTTCATACAATTCACTCATGGTTGCTAATTAATCGATAATAGCTCTCATAGCCTTCGCCCGAAGTACTACTCGCCTATTCGAAATAGATTAACGCCTATATTCCTATGAAATTAATCTATTAAGAATGCATCAAGATTACGATATTTAATTAAGCACGTTGACTATGTATATTCCTATCCTAACCACAAATCCGCCCCCTTAAGAGTTAAGATCGCGCACTCTTCAATTCTTCTCTAATCTATACATGGATTTACCAAGAATAGCATAGATAGTAAATAGAACCTAACTGATGGCCAGACAATTAAGCAATTAAACACAAAATTGAAGAAACAACCATATATTGGTGAATTATAATCAAGGTCAAGCTAACGTTAAACAACAATATCCATGGCTAAATCACAACCCCAAAACAATGGGTTTGTCTACTCATGAAGTAATAAAACAAATTCATAAGTGTTGAATAATTGAAAAAACTAGAAAAAGATGAAGAAAACTGAGAATTCTCCGCTTTCTAACATTCTCGTGTGTATTTTTCCTCCAATAGTGGCGTCCACCCCCTCCAAAATATGTTTAGTCTTCCTTTTATACATGTTGGGTAGGTCTAGGGCCGAAATAATCGTGTCCCGGGCAAAATAGGAAAATTCTCATCACTGGAGCCCTGGACAACGCCAGGCGCCAGCCACGACGCTCCACCGAATTTGCTTACTGGCGCAACAGGTGGCTAAAGACGCTGCCTGTGGCGCCCAACTGCTCATTTTGTCCATTTTCGTTCGTTTTGGCTCTAATTTTGCACGTTTTGCCCCCAATTGCTCCCGGATCATTCCTACACATAAAAACACTTTAAATTAATATATATCATCACATTTAACATCCAAAATCCACTAAGCAAAAGTAAAATATGAAGCGTATACATAGAAATATATATACTTTAAGCTAAACATCAACACCCCACACTTAGACTTTTGCTCGTCCTCAAGCAATGGGACAAACTATTATCCTTCAACACGTACAAAATTCACTATAAAGGAGCACTTTTAATTTTAGTCAAACACTTTACCTTTGACTATGATTGATACCGGCAATCAAGCATGAACATACAAAATTCACATTCTTCCTTTATTTAAACATGCCCAAGTATAACAATTCAATCAATCACTCCAACAACCTAATTGCAACCACTCGACCTCAAGAGTCAACTTGTAATCACTAAGCTCTCGCAACTCACGCACTTACCCAACAAGAAAGTTTACAACATTACCAATCGTTCATGAGATCATGTACCCTTATCAACAAACAAAAGAGTGAATATAGACTAGTCCACACATTCAAATATGCTTTTTGAATATAATTTGAGGACATCACACAATTGAACAAAATTTCACCTACTCTCACAAAGAATTCATATGCACCCTGTGATTGTACCATAAGCTTGCCCGTAGTGTAGATCTCTACTAATTTAAGCTAGCCAAGTCTAGGATCAGTTAGGACTTTAAGGTTGTACTGTAGGCTAAGCGACGGGGATATATTTAGTAATAGTGACTAACCCTCCTAAGTCTTTTAATACACTATACTCACAATTCAAACACGTATTCTTCTCAACCAATTCACTTTCCAAAACCCATATACAACATATCCATTTTTCAATTAAGCACTTCTATACTTCCACTAGCACAATTTAATAAGAAGTGGAGGTGTGTATATTTTTCTCCATACTTTCACTATCAATTATTTTTCTCTTATCAATTTTTTTTTCTTTTTCTACACACACTCCATACATTAAAGTTCATTGGCTACTGACTTTTGATTTCAACTTTAGTGCACCAACGGGCCCTTCCATGGCTCCACTCAAAAACTAGTCTCCAATATCTCACCTTACTTCTTTTAGCGACTAAGTGCCTTAGAAGGTAAAGGTGCAACAGTCTCAAATTAAGAACAAAATAGGGGTACGACTTGTAATGTGGGTGCCAAAGAAAAGATCTATAGGCTCAAAAGGCTAGCAACGGAAAATTTTATTTTTATGTGACAATCACATCCATGATCAAGCAAGAAAATGGCTACGTCATCTCCTAGATTAGCATAACCTACAATTTCGCTTCGATNAGTTTTCTTTTAGTGCACCAACAGGCCCTTACATGGCTCCACTCAAACATTACTCCCCAATATCTCACCTTACTTCTTTTAGCGACTAAGTGCCTTAGAAGGTAAAGGTGCAACAGTCTCAAATTAAGAACAAAATAGGGGTACGACTTGTAATGTGGGTGCCAAAGAAAAGATCTATAGGCTCAAAAGGCTAGCAACGGAAAATTTTATTTTTATGTGACAATCACATCCATGATCAAGCAAGAAAATGGCTACGTCATCTCCTAGATTAGCATAACCTACAATTTCGCTTCGATTAACACACGGGGAAAGTTCTAGACTACACAGGATAGCATAGAATATCATTAAGCCTCACACACACATTGCACATGACTCAATCACGACGGTTGTGTTCCACTCTCAAGTCAAGCAAGCCCACATAATTGAGAAAATTAAGCAATATTATACTATGTGGAATACAAGTCAAACAACTGAGCTAAGGCGTCACAAAATAAGCTATTTATCTTTCATTTTGGCTTCACAGGTCAAACCAATTACAAGGGAGAACAGAATGTATGTCATAGCCTAATGTGACAGCAACAAACATGTCAATGGGTATTTCAAAGTTACTCATTTTCTTCCTAACAACCCCTAAACAAAATTAAATTACCCGGTTCGAGATACACCCTTGGAAAAGAACCGGTGCCCAAAGAAAAACCAAGGGGTACTACCTAGCTATCCTAAAAAAAATAAAAAATCTTTTTGGTGTTTTTTTTAATGAGACTTTATCCCTCAAGAAAATTGTCCAACAGATCCATCGTCGGAAAAAGTCCAAACTTTTTCTATTTTTTTTCTTTCTTTAACAAACTAACTAAAACTAACTAAACAATATTAAAACAAACTAATAAAAAAAACAAAACTAACTAAACAAGACTAATTGATACTAATAAAAAAACACAATTATACAAATTATACAACAACTCTACAAGTAGTATTCTTCCAACCCCACACTTAAAACATGCATAGTCCTCGATGCTTACAAGAATGAAAAACAAAGTAGGGTGAAAAGAAATACTCTCTGTCACTCGGACTCCTCCATATAAAGCTGTTGCAGGCTCATCATCATCGGGGCCTAGAGGCACCAAGGCCCCTAACCTCGTCACCCCCATCATCTTCTGTATATGATCCTTGGATTGTGTTGACGTCCTCTGATAAATGAATGGGGCTTCCAGGTTCAATCCCCAACATCTCATTGGATGAACTGGACAACTCATTGCGTAACTGCATACGCTCCTCGTCCGTAATGCCAGACCTGCTCATTAAAAAGTTTAAACACTTATGAATTTCTCGTCCCTCTCGTATCTCACCTCATGTGTCAGCTTAAACGATGTCTCCAACAGTGATGTGATGTCCAGGAGCCCTGTTGGAGCCTCCACCACCTCACCGTAACCCGTGTATGCTGTCACTCCTCGGTCCATCAGATAATGGGTGAGCAAATTCCCAAAGAAGAACCTTTTAATCTGCCGCCCAAACCTCGTGTGGTCCATTTCATTGATCATAAATAGGCCACACTTAAGGCCTTCGGCACTGTTATATCGTTACTGATAGCCCACTGTCAAGCTTCTAAAGTTCGACCTCGAGGCCCTCACCGACCACCCTAGAGACTGATCTCTCCGCTGCTCGGTTTGCATAATCTTGTTTCCTTTTGTTCTTATTTCATTTCCTCGCTTCACATTCAGTATCTACTACTTAATCATCCGGTATTAAAATAGATCACGTATTTTTAGAACCACATAATCAAATATAATTGTAATTACAATTTTCAAGATAAACAGTTTGGTGCCCACCGTGGGGCTAAAAATAATAGTGGTTGTTTTAGTGCTGGTTTTCTAAAACCACTAGTTATTCTTTACACTTTTTCTTGTCCAAGAATCTTCAATTTTAGGTCAAAAAATGTCTAACTCAGTAAATGCACCTGAAAACAACGGCCCTGAGGACCATGGTGAAAACGACATAGCTACTTCAGGTACCGGTGCACCATAACAAAACCCTGAAAGGGCACAAGTGCAAATCCCAATCGATGAAGGTTCGCGCAACGTTCGACATCGCGATATAAGCTCCCATACAGAAGGAAGTATACGCGAAGGAGACCAGCGTGAGGCACATAGAGCCCCTTCTCATAGGGAGAGAGAAGTTAGCCTTCACGTCATTTTTGAGATCAAAGCCATCAAAAAACACTGAGCACAGTGCCACCAGAAATGGCTCCTTGAGGTGATGAGGCACCAGAGAGGTCGAGCAACAACGGTTCAGCAGCCGACCCCGCTATTATAAAGATGCTCGAGGACCTCACTAAAAGGATCGAATCAGGCGAAAAGAAGATAGAGACCAACGACAAAAAGGTGGAGACTTATAACTCGAGGGTCGATCATGTCACGCCCCAAATTCGAGGGACGCAACCGGCACTGGACCGGGTGACCCCCAGTCAAGTAAACCTGATTTGCCTTTCCCACCCAACGCATTTCCCCGTGTTTATAACATACATTATTTATGTGAAGCGGTGAGATAAGCTATAAAGTGCGTGAATACCACATTAAGTCCAATTTATGCATATTAGATACGCCACTTCCCGATATGGACCACGACTACAAATACATACAACCACTGCCCAAAATACACATATGCACCCGCATAGTGCCTACGGAGCCTCTAAGAGTACTAGGAGCTTATACAATACTTGTCGGCAACAAGGCCCCGGCTATACCTTACAATACATAATACACTCAAAAAGAAGAAGGCCTAAACTATACATGGCCCCGAGAGGAAATGGGGCTCACCAGTACAGCTGAAAAGGATGAGGAGAAGGCACCACTAACGGCGAGCTGAGCAACCTGCTATGGACCCACCTACATCCATATAAAAGATGTAGCTCCCCCGGCAAAAAGGACGTTAGTACTGTGGAATAATACTAGTATGTATAAACAAACTTTATCCCAAGTACAATCAAGCAAATACACAATTATGGAACAACAATAGAACCAATTAATCAATGCACGTGGAAGGAAACAACCAAAATCAAACAAGATGCACAATCTCTCTTTTTTCCCTTTCAACATCATCATATTCAAGAGCTCATAGATTTTTATTTCAGTAGTGATAACGATCACATTTCATCCTTATTACCTCGGCCACCCTTATCACCACAACCTATCAACCTTATTACTTCGTGTTGCGGCGCGCAACCCGATCCCACCTGACAATCATATTTCATAACAGCAACCACAAACAATTACATCACAAGAATCATCACTTCAAGAAATACAAGTTCATATCAACAATTTATGTGTTTGGGCCCAAGGCACCATAACTCTCATCAAGTAGTAATTTCATGAACACGGTGTTGTCACAATCACTCAATTCAGCTACATTGTTTCACAATACTCTTTTTCATTACTTTCCACGTATGGCTTTCAACTATTTTACACATTCCCACATTTGAGCACATTATCAATCTTTCGTTCATTACACATCAAACACCTTTCACAACTTCATACAGCACAGTAGCATGGCAATCAACCAGGAAAATCAGAGAATAGAATCTCACGCCTAACACGTTTGAATAATCAATCACATATTTCCAAACAAGGTACATATACCAAATATTTGGACCCAACAAGAGGATTCCACGAAGGTTAAAGTTAGCCATACATACCTGGGGTCTAAATTCCTTTTCAACTTTTACTCACAAATCACCGGACCGACTAGTACCGTCAATCTAGTTCACAATTAAACATATTCAACTCAGAATTGGAAACCATGCATACAATTTGAACTCTTTTTAAGCATTTATCAACTGCTATGTGACTCCCCCCTTAGATTGCCAACCCCTTATTTGTGAACTTTTACCCCAACCCGCTTTCTCTTACTAGATTATGGACATTAATAATCATGCATGCGAGGTATAAACTTATATTTTCAAGAATCAATTCATGAGAGTCCCCCTTTTGTTTAAAATCAGAGAACTAATGAAAAGGGTTTGGGGATTCTTACCTGTTAGAATGAAGACGAAGATGATTACTCGAAATTTCCAGGCCTGAGTGACTTTGAAAATCCAATTGGTAAAGATGAAGCTTTCTCTCTCAAGAACCCTCTCTCCCCTCTCTCTAATTTTCTTCAGAAAATGGTTAAAAATGAAGGGGAGGGGTGTTTTAATGAACTGGGGTCGGGTTTTAAAAATTAGAAAAATAGGGCCCGATACAAGAATACAGTCAGGAATGCGAAAATCCAAAACACACTGCCCAGGTATGCGACCAATTGTGCGGTCCGCATACACGTTATGCGATCGCATACTGGACCGCATAGGTGACTTCAAATGGGGCAGTATTCTGCCTAGGTATGCGACCATTATGCGGTCCGCATACACGATGTGCGATCGCATAACACCTACTTTCTGGAAGATTATATTCTTTAAGTCTCGGGGTACTTTTTACTCAGTTCAGGTATGTTCAAAGATTCCCACAATAAAATAACTTGGGGACATGTTTGGTATTATTTTTTTTAAACAAGAAAATGTTACGGGTCTTTATAGATAAAATCCCGGGAGCACCGCCAATTCTTAAGGGTGTAGATTCAAAGAAGTTCGTGCAAAGTCCATTCGCATCGAGTGCGGATCTGAAGCCCATCCCGAAGAAATTCATAATGCCCGATCTCTCGTAGTACAACGGGACCTCGGACCCCAATAAGCACATTACTGCCTACACTTGTGCTGTGAAAGGGAATGACCTAAGGGATGACAAGATCGAATCAGTTCTGTTAAAGAAATTCGGAGAAACTCTATCCAAAGGGGCAATGATGTGGTATCATAACCTGCCCCCGAACTCGATAGATTCATTCGCCATGATGGCGGACTCCTCGTAAAGGCACATGCTGGTGCCATCAAGGTAGCTACAAGGAAATATGATGTCTTCAAAATCAAACAAAGAGAGAACGAGATATTGAGGGAGTTCGTATCCCGCTTCCAACTAGAATGAATGGAACTACCACCAGTCTCCGATGACTGGGCGGTGCAAGCCTTCACTCAGGGCTTGAATGCGCAAAGCTCGATAGCTTCGAAGCAGCTGAAGCAAAACTTAATCGAGTACCCCACCTTGGTTTGGGCGGACGTACACAATAGGTATCAATCAAAGATCAAGGTCGGGGATGACCAATTGGAAGACCCCTCGGGCTCGGTATATCCTAGCAGAGTCTTAGCAAAGTAATCAAGAGTTCCAGAGAGAGAGCCAAGACTGAACAAAGAAAGGTGTCAACCATACATAGAGAATCAGAGAAAGGTGTCAACCTCGAAGTGATCAAAGGATGGACTGAGGCCTAAATCCTCGGGGACTTGTAAATAAAGCAAGGTTCGACAGGCATGCATGGCCGATAGAAACACCCCAGTTATCT
The DNA here is from genome assembly GCA_005239525.1 of Nicotiana knightiana. Taxonomy (NCBI): domain Eukaryota; kingdom Viridiplantae; phylum Streptophyta; class Magnoliopsida; order Solanales; family Solanaceae; genus Nicotiana; species Nicotiana knightiana. Next base: position 45,368 of record ML378071.1, on the reverse strand, counting down.
GAGTACAATTTCACATTGATGTTTCCGATATAGTATCAGTCATAGGTAAAATCAAATACACCAGGTGGCCAAGACCCGTGCTATCATATCCTTCACAAAGGAACCCCAATCTAATATGAGAATTTCACGGTATGCACAGCCATAGGACCGAGGACTGCAGACAGCTCAGAGAAGAGGTGGCCCAACTAATTAGCAAATGGCACCTTCGAGAGTTTCTCAGTGACGGAGCCAAGAATCAGTTCCGGGAAAGAGACGCAAATGGGAAAAATGAAACAGAAGAGCCACAACATGTTATCCACATGATTATCGGAGGAGTCGCATCCCCCAGGGACCCATTTTCAAACGAACAAAAGTATCCATACCAGAGAAAAGAGAACTCGGAACCACATGCCCGAAGATGACCTTTCATTCAGCGAAGAGGACATTGAGGCCTTGTCTCAACCTCACAATGACGCACTGGTAATTTCTTTTCTTTTAAGTAAATTTCAAATTAAACATGTGCTCGTGGATCCAGGTAGCTCGGCCAACATAATTCGGTCGACAGTGGTAAAGCAACTCGGTTTGCTCGACCAGATCATGCCCCCATTTTGTGTCCTGAACGGATTCAACATGGCAAGCAAAATAACAAAAGAGGAAATCACCCTCCTAGTCACCGTGGGCGGTACAACTCAAAACACCAAGTTCCATGTCATCGAAGGCGACATGAGGTAAAATGCATTGCTCAGAAGGCCGTGGATTCACAATATGAGGGAGGTACCGTTAACCCTTCATCAAATGATAAAGTTACCCATGAGGGATGGAATAAAAACAGTGTACGAGGAACAGCACGCGGCAAAAGAAATGTTCGCAGTACATTATGTGATGCCAATTCCGGCACCTTCTACATCGAGGGAGCCAAAAAACAAATAAGTAGCCGAGTAAGCATCCACAAACTGCATCCTCGTTGAACGATTAAAGGACCGTGTCGCGTCCTTGAAATGAGTAACTAAAGCATATCGAGGCTTGGACGCCACCACAGTTAAGGTACAACCCTCTCCCTCTTTCCTCCACGTTTTATAATAACCTATTTGTAGGTGCTCGAATGAAAAGGACCGGAGAACCTTCCAGCTCTAAGGCCTCAGGTTTTAAAGCATGCGTTGCGCTCTTTTTCCCTCGCGTCGGATTTTATCCCAAATGGGTTTTACCGACGAGGTTTTTAACGAGGCAACACCCATATGCTACCTTAGGAGAACGCACCAAGTATCCAAGGCTTCTCTTTGATCAACCTCAAATACTGGGGGGATCCCCCTAGGAGATCAATAAAATATGCCAAAGAGGGTATCGACAGGAAAATGATGTACTGGACCAAATGGTCGAATGAACTGTGTCCACATAGAACAATCGAACCCTCAATGCTAAAAACATGTATACTTGTACCAAGTAATAAGAGAAGAATCTTTAATCATCAAAACACTTCACGTGTCAGAAAAGTCTATTATTTTTACAAGAAGTGGCCCCAGGGCCCAAAATTCACCGACCACTCGGGAATTGTCCTCGGTAGCCATCCCTTCGAGTCACCAAAAACTCGAACCCATAAAACCTCAGGGCCGTCAACTTCAAGAACATAAGCGCTCTATGAGGCAATACCAACTCCAGCTCGGGGATTGCCCTCGAATGTCGGCTCATCAAGTTGCCTAACTCGAAGCCGTAAGACCTCAGGGCCGGTAACTTCGAACTCATAACCCTCCATGAGAAAACATCAAACAACTTAAGCCCTCCATATATCAAACTCTGGCTCAGGCACTATCCTCGATAGTCAACTCACAGCCATAAGACCTCAGGGCTGGAAACTTAAAACCCATAAGCCCTCCATGAGGCAACATCAAAACTGTAAGACCTCAAACAAGGCGTGTACAAATTTGTAAGACCTTAAAAAGGCATAATCCCGATACCAAATTCGAGGCTATATATCGAACTTATAAGACCCCTAAAAAGGCATACCCTCGATATAGACATCGAGGCTATCTCACTCAGGGACTAAAAGGCTACAGCCAAATACAAATGACCACCGTCATAAGGCTCCGGCCAAACCAAAAGCGACTTGAAGACGTCCGACTGTCACCATAAAATCACAAGACTCTAATTACTTCGAAAGAACTTCGAAAAGAACCGGTTAAAGTTCATACCGACCTAAAGCGTAAGAGCCCAAGTCACCAGCTGCATTAAAGGTCGTACCGACCTAAAGTGTAAAAGCCCAAGTCGCTAGCTACATTAAAGGTCATACCGACCTAAAGCATAAGAGCCCAAGTCGCCATCTACATTAAAGGTCGTACCGACCTAAAGCGTAAGAGCCCGAGTCACCAACTACAGGTCGTAACGAACAAAAGCGCCTCAGGGCCAATTTAAAAACCTAAGGGCCGATGAGCTCGAGTCAAATCCGACTCGGAGACTGAGCCTGAAATTATTAACTAAAGCGCCTAAAGTCCAAACGCTTAAGAGCCTAAGTCGCCAGCTACACTAAAGGTCGTACAGACCTAAAGCGTAAGAGCCCGAGTTGCCACCTACAGATTGTACCGACCAAAAGCGCCCCATGGCCAATTTAAAAACCTAAGGGCCGATGAGCGCGAGTCAAATCCGACTCGGAGCATGAGCCTGAAACGGTTAACTAAAGCGCCTAAGGGCCAAACGCGTAAGAGCCTGCGGGCCAGCCTAAAAATGCCTCAGGGCCAATGTGTAACCCCAAGGGTTTTTATCTCGAAGACCAATTCATCAGGCTAATTATCGACAAAGAAAATCGGAATAAACAAAGAATTTTTCAAATATGTATGTACATTACAAATATGCATTTACAACTCCCACAGGAGTTTTACAAAGAACAAAGAAGGAAAACTTAATTTACTCTAGGGACCAGCTCTCTCGGAAGCCTTAAAATACCAGCATCGGTACCGGAAGAAAGAAAAAACTTGGCGTCGATCTCATCTGCCTTTGTCTACTTTATCTCTTCGAGAAATCAAAGCCCCTAGCATGAATCGCTACAAGCGTCTCCCTCGAGACCTACATCGGGCATATTCATTTCCCATCCTCTCTCTATCAAAAGCTCCCCTCAGCTCAGCCCAAGCATCGGCAACATCTTTCAAATAGATTGTCACCATCTTATCGGCCTTCGCCCGAACTTCTTCAGCTTCAGCCCGAGCGTCCATGACCTCGGCTTTTAGATCTAAAAGAACAATCTCGAGCTTAGCAATCCTGCTCGTCTGAACTGAGCTATCTTCTCAGGAATTCCGAAGTTGTATCTCGAGGGCAGCAGCCTTGGCCAAAACATTCTTTTGGGATGCAACATGTACGCCTATCTGAGGCCTTCAACGCTTGGCATTCAGAATTAACTTGCCCGACTTTTCCCCAAAGGTGCTCCAACGTTTCTGTCTTTCTCTGCAGCTGAGGCACCAAAATATTAGCTCCCAAAAGCGAGAAAGGAAGCACGTACTCCTTGGGGGCAAGGGTTACCTGACGCTCGAGATTGCTTTTGTGGTTCCGACTCCGATTAATCTCCGCCCGAAGATATATCAACACTTTTGTCTTCTTATTGAAAAGAAGCTTGAGAAATTTTTCCTTACCCAAAGCTTCTCGCAACCTGGTCTAACAGCGAAGCAGCTTGCACTTGAGTTTGTCAAAAACCTACAGAAGAGAAAATTCAGTTCAAAAAATGGAGATTCATAGCTAGCAAGCCAGCAAGGCCGATCAGAAATCACCTCGGAGCAGAACCGCTGAGCTTCCTCAAAAGTTGAACATGCATCTACTGGCCTTGCCCCATCATCCCTAATTGAACCCCTCTCAATCGGGGCATGCCCACTTGAAACCTCACTTGGTTCGGGCGGCCCCTGGTTCTAAGCATACTTCGAGGGATGAAGCAGATGATGGTGGAGGACTTTTGCTCTTCCTCTCTCGAGGAACCTCTTCTTCGAAGTTAGAGGTCTCAGGCCTGGTAGAATCGGCAACCTTGGAAGGGCCCCCAACTCAAGCTGTAGACAAAGAATCATCCCCCCGAGGAGAGCTGGTGTCCACAGAATGACCAACGTATATAAAGCTCTCCTCAGCAACGGCATCTCCTTTATGTCTCAAAGAGGGCCCCGCTTCGTTGAGGATGTCCTCGTGTACAGAGGATCTTCTTCGCTTATTGTCCTCCTCCGGGCCTTCCCTCCTCGAAGGGGCACGGTCTCATTTCGTAAAATCCACCAACACCTGCGGTGGCAAAGTTAGTATACACAAAAGAAAACATTCATCAAAAGGTCAACCACGCGGCTCGTACCATGGTGCTTTGCTTCCCATCTTCCCTTCGACAGAACACGCCACTTGCGTTCGTCGTATGTTTAGGAAGCTGCCAACCTCCGAGTCCATTCCGCAAGATTAGGGACCTCTCCCGGAACCCATCAGCCGCTGAAAAATAAAAAAAAAACACTCTTACAAATCGGTGAAATTTAGAGACACTAAGGTACGATGTGCCACTTAGGTCTGAAGTTCAATTTTTTTGGGAAATGGCAGGAACTCCGATGGAATGATATCGATGGTCCTCAATCGAAAAAAACCGACTCATCCACCCTCCATTTCGGTCCTCGTCATCACTAGCAATGAAAGGTCTGGTGGACCTGCGTCATAACGCAATTAGGACTCGATAATGCTGAGGCTGATATAATCTAATAAGGTAGCTGAGGGTAAACTCGAGCTCAGCCTTTACGGTGAAGTACCTCATCATCATCACTATCCTCCAAAAGGATGGATGAATCTGCGCTAGGGTGACTCGGTACCTTTTGTAGAATTTGAGCACGATTCGGTCGAGGGGGCCTAATGTAAAGGGTACGTATACAAGGTCAAGTATCCCTCTACATAAGTCATAACGTTCTCTTCTCGAAAGGGTATTTGCAGCATCACATTTTGTCCCAGCCACAGTCTCTCCTCACGGCCTCAACATGGTTTTCTTCTATTGATCGGACGAACCTCGAAGCATGCTCTCGATGGCCCGGGGCATCGAAAGGTTTTCTCTAATGCGAAGTCCTTCTTCTAAGCAAAGCAGTACGAAGTCAACTCACCATACACCGGCAGTATACTATCGGCCAGGCTAGGATCAGAGGAAGAATTTCCCTCTTCTTGGTGAACAGATTCGGGCACGGCAGCCATAACTACTCAAACATGGATAAGTAGGAAGGGATGAGAGCAGTTTTCGCAAAAATGGGAAAGGGATGAGAAAGTTGAAAGGGAAGCTAAGTTTGGCAAAGATGCAAGAGTTTGAATGAAGAAGGAGCAAGAATATATATATATATATATATATATAGAGAGAGAGAGAGAGAGAAAGAGAGAGAATGAAAAGTGGCCAACCAACTACCTTGAAGGCCATTCAATTTCTGACAAAGTCGTCATAAACGTTTGGGGAAGTGTACCAGTGGGGCCACATTGGTCAGTTCACGGTCACGTCACATAAATAATACCGTCATACGGCATTCGAGGGATCAAATCTCACATTCCAACCTAGCCTCGAGAAGGCGTCCAGTCTCGGGGGGATCTACTATTTCAAGTGCGAGTTCCTAGGAGCTAAGAATCGAAACATGAAAGTCAATCGGTGTATAAACATTACGAGACAAAGTTTGTGCAATATGTGACAGGAAGTATTCTATTTCAAAAAATATATTTACAGAGGTGCTTTTTATAAAACATTCCCCAAAAGGGTCTCATATGTAGAAAGAGAAGAAAGCAAAATAAACAGGAGAGTCTACTCTTCGCCTTCGCTGCTGTCCGAGCCGCTATCAGAGCTCTCGTCCGACGTAGTCGGCATTTCCGTTTCTTCCTCCAAGGCTCTGGCTTCTTCGATCTCGGCAGAAAGATCGATGCCCTTAGCGCTCACTTCCTCGAGGGCTTGTCTCCTGGATTGAATACGGGCATAAGCAACTGCCCGAGCCAACTTTAGCACGGCCTTCTCAGATATCTCCCAGGCCCGATCATTTGCAAAAACAACGTCTCTCTTATATGAGGATACATATTCAACGGCCTCATACTTGGCTGCAGATAGTGTAGCAGCCTCCTCCAGAGCACCTCGGAGAAGGTCTTGAACCGAGGATAGCTTCCCCTGAAGCGCCTCCCTCTCCGAAGCAGCGGCATCATTCAGCCGAGCCAGCTCTAGGATTTTGACACCCTTGACCGCAAACTCCTCTTGAAGTCACTCCGCCAGGGCGTCCTTCTTCTTGATCTGAAAAGAAGAAAATAAGTCGGTCACCACAAGACATTGCAACTAAGATAAAAGTATAGGTACCAGCATACCTGCTCGGTGAGGTCGGCCCTCTCCCGAAGTGCTCTCTCCAAGTTTGCCCGGAGGTTGGTTAGTTCCCCCTCCTTTCGAGCACATAGAACCTGCAGCTCAACAGACTCCGACATAAGCTTCTCAAGCTCCTCTCCACAATGAGTCAAGTCATCTTGAATCTTGGAGAAGGATTGGTCATACAGCTTCTTGACCTGCAGCACAGAAAAGGGGAAATCATAAAACATGAATAGAAGATCTTAAAATAGCATATTACTTCTGGAGAGTCACCTGCTTTTAGATCCCCTCGACTTCCTCGAGAGCAACTGGGACATCAACATCGGTCTCCTCGTCAACCCCTTCGAAATAGTCTTCGAACGCATCATCCTCTCTTTCACGCCCCAAACTGAGGTACGAGACTTGTGCCCAACCGGATGAACCCAGTCAAGAGAACCTGGATTTTCCTTTCCTACCCGACGCATTTCCCCGTGTTCATAATGTATATTTTATAAGTGAAACAGCAAAATAGATTAACATTAGATATTACCAAAACATACATACTAAGTACAACATTCCCGATACGGCACCACGATTACGAGTAAGTACAACAACTACCCATAATATGTTTACAACCCACATAGTGTCTACGGAGTCTCTAAGATTACAGAGAAGAATACATAGACGCGGTAACAAGGCCCCGTCTATACGTCAAAAGGAATAACATAAACAAAATGAGTCAACATGATTTACACACAGCCCCGAGAGGAAGTGAGGCTCACCAAGAGTGCTGAAGAGATGGAGGGAAAAGGCACCACTAACAGCGATCAACGCTACCTGCTACAGAACCACCTACATCCATTTAAAAGATGTAGCGCCCCCGGCAAAAGGGATGTTAGTACCATTGAATAGAACTAGTGTGTATGAACAAACCTACTCTAGATAGGATAAACATTAACAATCAACACAAATAGAGGCATCAGATAACAATACACCGAGGCAAGGAAAAATACAAACAAGAGTTACCACAACCCTCATCTCGTTTTGCCATCTTTTGGTTAATGCACTTTTAAGTTCATCTTGTTATTATATTACTGATCCACCGTGTCTTTGTCATACGGAGTCCGATCTCTGCCTGATCGGCTAAGCCTTCCTAGGTGAGGTCCGAATTTCAATCACATCACATATAACCACCGTGGCTTGTTCTCACGGAGTCCGATCTCCGCCCGAATCGGCTAGGCTAACATCGTGGCTTGTGCACAGCACACGGAGTCCGATCTCTGCCCGATCGGCTAGGCTATCTCAACTGTAAACAGTGAGGACAATAATCATCATCAAATCAAAATCATATCACAATATCAAGTCATCCATGTGTACGATATGGAGTCCGATCCCAGCCAGACCGGATATGCCTTCTCACCCCTAGGACATTCTCCTGGTACAATTATGGGTTTTTTAGATCACTTACGTCAAGTTTAACCTTTTTGATCCCCAACACATATTGTTCTTCAATTTGTCTTCCATATCATGAGAATCCTTTAATTCACATTTCACAAATATTCATCCTTTAATCCATATTCCATAACCATCCATTCCATTAATTCATGTTTCACAACAATTCAACCTCATGTTTCGCATTTCACATCATTACCGTCTCTTTACCCACATTTCATATCATAGCATTTTTTGATTCATATGTCGTACCATTCTAGTCTTTCATAATTACCACACCCATCATATGTAAGGATCACACACATAGTAGAAGAAGGAATAAAATGATAACAGCTCATATACTCAAGTAGCACAACGATATGGTATTAGCATGGAATGACATAGAAGGAAATATTCCTCAATTAGGCACATAGAGCACATAAATTCCGTAGATATCCGACAAGAGAATCATACCCGAAAAGTGAGCACCATGGGTTTATCCTATGAGGATTAGAGTTAGCCATACATACCTTAAGTTGGAATTTCTCTATAATTTCTATCAAAAATCACCGGACCATCTAACGCCTTCAATCTAATTTATAATGTGACACATTCAGACTTACAATTAGGAAACTTGAACGCATTTTGGCATTTTATCCACTACTATGTGGTCCCTTTAGATTAACTAACCCCTTTTTAGTGAAAGATTTCCCTAGCTTATTTCCCTTTGCTAGATTATGGAAGATTATTCACATGCATGCAAGGTTTCACTTTTTATTTTCAAGAACCAACCTATGTGTGTTTTGTTTTTACACAAAATATGAGAAATTGGGGAAATAGGGTGAAGACTTACCTTTTTGAGTGAAGAAGATGACAGTAACTCGAAAATTTCTGGGCTTGAGTGATTTTGGAACATCAAATTGGATGATGTTGAAACCTTCTCTCTCAAGAACTCTCTTTCTCTCTCTCTATTCTTGGTCAGAAAAGCGTTAAAAATGAAGGGAAAAGGTGTTTTATAAAACAGGGGTTCATAGTGAGTCGCATAACCTCCCTCGCAAAAACCATGGGGCAAGAATGCGACAACTATGCGGCCCGCATTCATGAAATGCGATCGCATTCTAGGCCGCATAACTGTCTTCAAAATGGAGAGCAAATTGTCCAGGTATGCGAACACTATGCGGTCCGCATACCTGCTATGCGATTGCATAATGAGTCGAATAACGTGCAATTTCTGTAAAATTAAATCTTTCAAGTTCTGGGATAATTTTTACTAAAAATAGGACCGTTTTAAGAATTTCTACTGTTATAACAGCACAGGGACCTACTCGGGCATTACTTTTGACATAGAAATTTTACGGGTCTTTACATCCTCTCCACTTAAAACCATTCATCCTCGAATGAGGATCAGGAAATCATTTGGTTTTGAAAACACAATATGCCAACCCCCATCTACTAACTCCGATATTTTCTGAAAATTTCGCCAGGGTTTCCTCTGTAATTAGGCCTATCTACCTGTCAGAGAGTCCCCGAAACACATGTTCTTAACCAATTCCGCACATAACTAATTCAATTACTTCAACATGCCATATACACTTCAATTAATCATTTAACCATCACATGGGTTTCACATAATTTCATTTACTCCAAGGGGTTGCGCATTACTCAAATAGTCACAACATACAGAATTATGGCACAACTTGAGAAGTTACAATAGTAGAGCAATTAGGGGAAAATGGGGTATTTTTACACAAAACTGAACATAACGTATAATTGATTAGAGTTGACGGTTCGCACGATCACTACTAGACTTATTCAAATAAATGGGGATATTTTTCTTTCATTTCATTTTCCGCTTCCCACGTGGCTTCCTCAACTTGCTGACTTCGCCACAACACTTTAATTGAAGCAATTTCTTTGTTCCTCAATCTACAGACTTGCCTATCAAGAATAGCAACCGGAACCTCTTCATACGATAATTTTTCATTAACCTCAATAGTCTCAACTGGCACAATGGCTGATGGATCTCCAACTACTTTCTTCAACATAGACACATGGAACAACGGGTGCACTACTGATATCTCAGGGGGAAATTCCAGCCTATAAGCCACATGTCCTATCCTTTGAGCAATCCTAGCCCGACATACCTTGGGCTCAACTTCCCTTTCTTCCCAAACCGCATTATTCCCTTCATGGGAGACACCTTCAAGAATATCCAATCATCTAATTGGAATTCCAAATCTCTACGATGAACGTCTGCATAGGATTTCTGACGACTCTAAGCAGTTTTCATCCTCTCTTGAATGACTCATAACTTTTTCCATAGCTTGGTGCACAAGGTCTGGTCCTAACAATTCTGCCTTACCAACGTCAAACCATTTGATCGAAGATCTACATCTCCTTCTGTACAATGCCTCAAATGGAGCCATCTGAATACTAGCATGGAAACTGTTATTATAAGCAAATTCTATAAGCGGCAACTGATCATCCCAGCTACCCTTGAAATCTAATACACAAGCCCGTAACATGTATTTAATCTTCTGAATGGTCCGCTCTGCTTGCCCATCAGTTTGTGGATGGAATGTTGTGCGGAGATTTACATGAGTACCCAAACCTTGATGAAATTTTCTCCAAAGGTTAGCTGTGAACTGGGCCCCTCAATCCGAGATAATAGATACTGGAGTTCCATGGAGCCTGACTATTTCTTTTATATATAGTTGAGCGTACTGTTCTGCAGTACCGGTGGACTTGACTTGCAAGAAGTGCGCTGATTTTGTGACTCGATCCACTATCACCCAAATCGAGTCGAATTTTCGCTGAGTGCGGGGTAACCCTACCACAAAGTCCCTATTGATCATCTCCTATTTCCACATTGGTATTTCTCTAAGCTGCGTCAACCCACAAGGCCTCTGATGCTCGGCCTTCACTTGCTGAAAATTTGAACACTTAGCCACAAAGTCCGCCACACCCCTCTTCATGCCATTCAACCAATAAATTTCCTTGAGATCGTGATATTCGTAGAACCTGGGTGTACAGAATACCTGGAATTATGAGCTTCTGCCATTACCCTTTCCCAGAGATCATCCACATCTGGAACACATAACCTCTCTTGACACCGCAGGACACCGTCATCATTGCCGAGTGATAATGCTGAAGTCTTGTGATTCACAATTGCTTCCCTCAATTGTGCCAAAGCCGGATCCCTGAATTTCTTTACCTTGACTTCTACTACAAGCAATGATTCTGCTCCATTACGCACCACGACATCCCCTTCGCCTGAGGTCGAAAGACAGACCCCCAGACTAGCCAACTTATAAACTTCCCGAGCCAAAAGTCTCTTACCGGCTTCCAAATGTTCCAAGATACCCATGGATTTCCGACTAAGAGCGTCGGCTACCATATTCGCCTTCCCTAGATGGTACAAAATATTCATATCATAGTCCTTGAGCAATTCTAACCACCTCCACTGCCTTAAGTTCAACTCCTTCTGCTTGAATAAATTCTGAAGACTCTTGTGGTCTGTGAACACGTCCACATGGACCCCATAAAGATAATGCCACCAGATTTTCAATGCAAACACAACCGCCGCGAGCTCTAAATCATGCGTCAGATAATTCTTCTCGTGATTCTTGAGCTGCCTTGAAGCATACGCTAACTTTACCACATTGCACCAAACCAACCCTTGAAGCATCACAATAAACTACAAATCCCTCCGAACCTTCTGGCAAGGTCAACACTAGAGCTGAAGTCAATTTCAATTTCAATTCCTAGAAACTCTTTTCAAAAGAATCGAACCACTGGAACTTAACCGCCTTCTGCGTGAGCTTAGTCAATGGCTAGGCGAGGGTAGAGAATCCCTCCACGAACCTCCGATAATATCCATCCAAACCCAAGAAATTGTGAATCTCTGTCAGGGTTGTTAGTCTAGGCCAATCTTTTACCGCTACAATCTTTTGGGGATCAACCCGAATCCCTTCCCTGGAAACGACATGGCCCAAAAAGGTGACTGATTCTAGCCAAAACTCACATTTTGAGAACTTTTCATACAATTGGTGTTGATGAAGAGTCTGCAGAACTGCCCTAAGGTGATTAGCATGATCTTCCTGACTTCGCGAATAAACAAGGATATCGTCAATGAAGACAATCACAAAGGAGTCAAGAAACGGTTTGAAAACCCGATTCATAAGATCCATAAATGTTGTTGGGGCGTTGGTTAGCCAAAAAGACATTATCAAGAATTCGAAGTGCCCATAACGAGTTTTGAAGGCGGTCTTAGGAATATCTTGCTCTCTAATCTTTAGTTGGTGATACTCGGACCGTAAATCAATCTTTGAGAAGAACCTAGCACCTTGCAATTGATCGAATAAATCATATATCCGAGGCAATGGGTATTTATTCTTGATAGTGACCTTGTTGAGCTTCCCATAATCAATACACATCCGAAGCGATCCATCCTTCTTTCGGAAAAATAGAACCGGTACGCCCCAAGGCGACACACTAGGCCTAATAAAACCCTTTTCTAATAGATCCTTCAATTGCTCTTTTAACTCTGTCAATTCTGGTGGCGCCATTCGGTAGGGTGGAATAGATATTTGCTATGTATCTGGCAATACATCAATCCCAAAATCAATCTCTCTATCAGGTGGAATCCTAGGAAGCTCATCCGGAAAAACCTCAAGAAACTCATTCACAACAGGCACGGATTCGGGAGCAGGCACCTCTGAAGTAGTGTCCGCAACCCGGACCAAGTGTTAGATACACCCCTTCCTGATCATCTTCGAGGCCTTAAGGTAGGAAATAAACCTGCCTCTTGGCATAACATCATTCCCCTTCCATTTAATAACTGGTTCCTCAGGAAACTCGAGCCTCAAAAGTCTGGCTCGGCAGTCGAGTTTAGCAAAGCACGAGTAGAGCCAATCCATCCCCATAATCACATTAAAATCTACAATTCCTAGCTCAATAAGATTGGTCGTGATATCCCGACCACACACCGTGACAACACAATTCCTATAGACTCGCACGGCCGTAATATAATCACCAACCGGAGTCGACACGGAGAACGGCTCATGAAGTTGTTCGGGTTCTACCCCAAAACTTGAAGCAATAAACAGAGTAACATATGACAAAGAAGACTCGGGATCGATAAGAGCATAAATATCATGTGTTTGAATAGTTAGAATACCTGTGACAACATTTGGAGAAGCCTTCGCAGTCTGGCGACCACTCAAAGCATAGAACCGACTGGGTCCTCCCCGACCTCGGGCACCACCCCTAGCTGCACCACGCCCTGCTGGTGCTGAAAGGCCTCGTGCTGGTGGGCATGCTGAAGATGTAGCAGCTGAAGAACTAGATGGCTAGGCGGCACCCCATCCTGCACCCTGGCTGGATAAAGGGCAATCTCTATGAATAAAACCCCTCACCCCAAAACCATAGCATACTGGCCGATCCAGATAACGGGGCCGGTATGAAACCTCTCGCACTTGGGACATAGGCCCCTCTGCTGCTGCTGGAATCTCCATCCTGAACGGCGTAGCTGATGGAACCCCCTGCTTCCAGAACTGGCCCCAAGACGACCTCCTTGCTGATGATGATGGTGACGCCCCGGTGACGGGACACTAGCTGATGACTGAGCATGAGACTGGGATGGTCCTGATGACCCTCTCCCAAGGACTTATCTCCCTCCTCCAAAGGAACCCCCATGGCTGCCCGTCGATCGGGTTCTACTAATACTCTCTCTCTCCATCCTTATCTTCAATTTCTAAGCCTCCGTAGCCTGGTCAAATCCTACAATCTTCCCATAGTTCATATCTGAATGCATTGCAGCTGTAGCAGCTTCATTAATAACCAAGGGAGCAAGGCCCTGAACAAACCGGCGTCTGGACTCGATAGTCGGCATCATGTGGACAGCATACTTGGACAAGCGCACGAACTCCATATGATACTCCCACACACTCCTGTTGCCCTGCTTGAGGACCTCAAATTCTGTAGCGCGGGCTACCATGGTCTCGGCAGGCAAGAAATGGTCCATGAAAGCACCTACAAACTCATCCCACCTCGCCGGAGGGATCCCCTCCCCACGGGAATCCTCCCACATCTCAAACCATGAATACGCTGCTCCCCTCAAACGATAGGAAGCTAACTCGACCCCCTTTGTCCCTATAGCCGTCATAACCCGAAGAGTCTTGTACATCTCATTTATAAAATCTTGAGGGGCCTCCGGGTCGGTGCATGTGAACTCTGGAGGGGCTAAAAGCAGAAACTGGTTGACCCTAGAACCTGAAGAATCCCCTTGCTCGCTAGAGGATGCAGGGGTAGCATGTGATCTTTGGGCCTGGGAGGCCACTAGCTGAGTTAACATCTGAATAGCTCCCCTGAGGTCCCCATCAGAAATACCGGGACCAGAAGCTGAGACAAAAGAAGGATCAAGAACATCAGCAGGAGGGACCATAGCACCCTCCGCTGGAGCAGGAATAGGAATATCCTGGCCTGGGATGGAAGAGTCAAGCAGATTCAGAGTTGGGGAATCATTCTCGTACGTACCATCAGACAAAGAATTCTCGGCCACTCCTGGGGTGGCATTGGCCTCTAGGCCGAGTTGAGCTCTCTTCTTGGGTGCCATTTACTGAAAATTAGAAAAATGCACGAGTTAGGAATAGACAACCTCACCTCCCACCGCATTGCACGATATAGAATAGCAATAAAAGGGTACTTTCCTAAATGTCCATGCAGCCCCCTAATTATAGATGTGGTAGACAACACACCGATAAGACGAGCTCTACAAGACACGACTCCGAGACATCCTAGCACACAATCCAACTAATCACAACAACATATACATTTATGGCACAAAGTTTGAGAAGTCACAATTTATAGGGTAATTAGGGGAGTGGAGTGTTCTTGCACAAAATTTAATACAACATATAATTTCTTAGGAATGACAACTTTCAAAACCACTACCGGACTTATGCAAACAAGTGGGGATATTTCTCTTTCATTTTATTTTCCGCCTCCCATGTGTCTTCTTCGACTTGTTGACTCCGCCATAATACTTTAACAGAAGCGATCTCTTTGTTTCTCAATCTACGGACTTGCGTATCAAGAATAGAAACTGGAACCTCTTCGTATGAAAATCCTTCATTAATTTAAACCATTTCAACCGGCACAATGGCAGATGGATCCCCAATCACCTTCTTCAACATGGACACATGATACACTGGGTGCACTATGAAATCTCAGGGGGCAATTCCAGCCTATAAATCACATGTCCTATCCTTTGAGCGATCCGGTACGACCCGACATACCTAGGGCTCAATTTCCCTTTCTTCCCAAACCGCATCACTCCTTTCATGGGAGACACCATTAAGAATACCCAATCATCTACTTGAAACTCCAAATTTCTTCGACGAAGTCCGCATAGGATTTCTGACGACTCTGAGCAGTCTTCATCCTTTCCTGAATGACTTTAACTTTTTCCATAGCTTGGTGCACAAGATCCGGTCCTAGCAGTTCCGCCTCGCCAACCTTGAACCATCCAATCAGAGACCTACACCTCCTTCCGTACAATGCCTCAAATGGGGCCATCTGAATACTAGCATGGAAAATGTTATTATAAGAAAATTCTATAAGCGGCAAGTAATCATCCCAGCTACCCTTGCATTTTAACAGACCCAAAGCAGAAATGCGGTCGCTTTCCTGCTATACGGTCCGCATTCCTGTCGCATAATTGGCCCTCAAATGGGCCAAAAAGAAAAGTAGACTACCCAGGTATGTGACCACTATGCAGTCCGCATACCTGTTATGTGATCGTATAGTGTCTTGCATAACTCCTTTCACAAAATTCAAGGTGCAAGAATGCGACAACTATGCGGCCCGCATTCGTGAAATGAGATTGCATTTTAGGCCGCATAGCTGTCCTAAAAATGGACCGCAAACTGTCCAAGTATGCAACCACTATGCGGTCCGCATATTTGATCTGCGATCGCATAGTGGACCGCAGACCTGCGTAAATCTGGAAAATTATATCTTTTAAGTCCCGGGGTACTTTTTACTCACAAAGGGTCCATTTTAAGAATTTCTACAGTTATAACAACACAGGGACCTATTTGGGCATTATTTTTAGCCATAAAATTTTATAGGGTCTTTATATTCTCCCCCACTTAAAATCATTCATCCTCGAATGAGGATCGGGGAACCACTAGAGAAAGAAAAATACAAAATAAGCGAACCCCCAAATTTTTTTTACTAACTCTGATATTTCCTGAAAATTTTGCCATAGTTTCCTTTGTCATTTGGCCTATCTACCTGTCAGAGAGCCCCGAAAACACATGTTTAACCAATTCTAGACATTACCAATTACTCTATCAACTTGCACATAATCTGGTCATTTCAACAAGCTACATATAATTCAATTACTTCCACAAGCCTCACATAGTTCGGCTAATTCCAAAAATTTACACATAAGTCAACTATTACAATGAGTTGAACATAATTCAGCTATTTCAATGAGTTGCACACAATCCAACTAATCACAACAACATATACATTTATGGCACAAAATTTGAGAAGTCACAATTGNCTCTTTCATTTCATTTTCCGCTTCCCATGTGCCTTCTTCGACTTGTTGACTCCGCCATAATACTTTAACAGAAGCAATCTCTTTGTTTCTCAATCTACGGACTTGCGTATCAAGAATAGCAACTGGAAACTCTTCGTATGAAAATCCTTCATTAATTTAAATCGTTTCAACCGGCACAATGGCAGATGGATCGCCAATCACCTTCTTCAACATGGACACATGATACACTGGGTGCACTAATGACATCTCAGGGGGCAATTCCAGCCTATAAGCCACATGTCCTATCCTTTGAGCGATCCGGTATGGCCCGACATACCTAGGGCTCAATTTCCCTTTCTTCCCAAACCGCATCACTCCTTTCATGGGAGACACCATTAAGAATACTCAATCATCTACTTGAAACACCAAATCTCTTCGACGAACGTCCGTATCGGATTTCTGACGACTCTGAGCAGTCTCCATCCTTTCCTGAATGACTTTAACTTTTTCCATAGCTTGGTGCACAAGATCCGGTCCTAGCAGTTCCGCCTCGCCAACCTTGAACCATCCAATCGGAGACCTACTCTTCCTTTCGTACAATGCCTCAAATGGGGCCATCTGAATACTAGCATGGAAAATGTTATTATAAGAAATTCTATAAGCCGCAAGTAATCATCCCAACTACCCTTGCATTTTAACAGACCCAAAGCAGAAATACGGCTTTCCTGCTATACGGTCCACATTCCTGTCGCATAATTAGCCCTCAAATGGGCCAAAAAGAAAAGTAGACTACCCAGGTATGTGACCACTATGCAGTCTGCATACCTGTTATGTGATCGCATAGTGTCTTGCATAACTCCCTCCACAAAAGTCAAGGTGCAAGAATGCGACAACTATGTGGCCCGCATTCGTGAAATGCGATCCCATTCTAGGCCGCATAGCTGTCCTAAAAATGGACCGCAAACTATCCAAGTATGCAACCACTATGCGGTCCGCATACTTGATATGCGATCGCATAGTGGACCGCAGACCTGCGCAAATTTGGAAACTTATATCTTTTAAGTCCCGGGGTACTTCATTTTAAGAATTTCTACAGTTATAACAACACGAGGACCTATTTGGGCATTATTTAGCCATAAATTTTTATAGCGTCTGTATATTCTCCCCCACTTAAAATCATTCGTCCTCGAATGAGTATCGGGGAGCCACTAGAGTAGGAAAAATACAAAATAAGCGAACCCCCAAATTTTTTTTACTAACTCCGATATTTCCTGAAAATTTTTCCAGAGTTTCCTTTGTAATTAGGCCTATCTACCTGTCAGAGAGCCCCGGAAACACATGTTTAACCAATTCCACACATTACCAATTACTATATCAACTTGCACATAATCCGGTCATTTCAACAAGCTACATATAATTCAATTACTTCCACAAGCCTCACATAGTTCGGTTAATTCCACAAATTTGCACATAAGTCAACTATTACAATGAGTTGCACATAATTCAGCTATTTCAAGCACACAATCCAACTAATCACAACAACATATACATTTATGGCACAAAGTTTGAGAAGTCATGATAGTGGGGTAATTAGGGGAGTGGAGTGTTCTTGCACAAAATTTAATACAATATATAATTTCTTAGGAATGACAACTTTCAAAACCACTACCGGACTTATGCAAACAAGTGGGGATATTTCTCTTTCATTTCATTTTCCGCTTCCCATGTGTCTTCTTCGACTCCTTGACTCCGCCATAATACTTTAACAGAAGCAATATCTTTGTTTCTCAATCTACGGACTTGCGTATCAAGAATAGCAACTGGAACCTCTTCGTATGAAAATCCTTCATTAATTTAAACCGTTTCAACCGGCACAATGGCAGATGGATCCCCAATCACCTTCTTCAACATGGACACATGATACACTGGGTACACTAATGACATCTCAGGGGGCAATTCCAGCCTATAAGTCACCTGCCCTATCCTTTGAGCGTTCCGGTATAGCCCGACATACCTAGGGCTCAATTTCCCTTTCTTCCTAAACCGCATCACTCCTTTCATGGGAGACACCTTTAAGAATACCCAATAATCTACTTGAAACTCCAAATCTCTTCGACGAACATCCGTATAGGATTTCTGACGACTCTGAGCAGTCTTCATCCTTTTCCTGAATGACTTTAACTTTTTCCATAGCTTGGTGCACAAGATACGATCTTAGCAGTTCCGCCTCGCCAACCTCGAACCATCCAATCAGATACCTACACCTCCTTCCATACAGTGCCTCAAATGGGACCATCTGAATACTAGCATGGAAAATGTTATTATAAGCAAATTCTATAAGCGGCAATTAATCATCCCTGCTACCCTTGAAATCTAATACACAAGCCTGTAACATATCTTCAAGCGACTGAATGGTCCGCTCTGTCTCCCTATCAGTCTGTGGGTGGAATGCTGTGCTGAGATTTACCTGCGTACCCAAACCTTGCTGAAATTTCTTCCAAAAGTTAGCTGTGAACTGGGCACCTTGATCCGAGATAATAGATACTGGAGTGCCATGGAGTCTGAGTATTTCCTTGATATACAACTGAGCGTACTATTCTGCATTATCGGTGGACTTGACTGTCAAGAAATGCGTCGACTTCATGAGCCGGTCCACTATTACCCAAACTGAGTCGCACTTGCGCTGAGTGCGGGGTAACCCTACCACAAAGTCCATATTGATCATCTCCTATTTCTATATTGGTATTTCCATAAGCTGCGTCAACCCACCGGGCCTCTGATGCTCGGCCTTCACTTGCTGACAATTCGGACACCTAACACAAAGTCCGCCACACCCCTCTTCATACCATTCCACTAATAAATATCTTTGAGATCATGATACATCTTCCTAGAACCTGGGTGTACTTACTACCTGGAATGTGAGCCTCTGCCATTACCCTTTCCCGAAGATCATCCACGTCTGGAACACATAGCCTCCCTTGGTACCGCAAAACACCATCATCATTGCTGAGTGAAAATGCTGTAGTCTTATGATTCAGAATTCCCTCTCTCAACTGTACAAATTTTGGATCTCTGAATTGCTTTTCCTTGATTTCTGTTACAAGTGAATATTCTACTCCCTTACGCACCACGACATCCCTTTCGTCTGAGGTCGAAAGACAGACTCCCAAACTAGCCAACTGATAAACCTCCCGAGCCAAAAGTCTCTGACCTTCTTCCAAATGAGTCAAGCTACCCTAGGATTTCCGACTAAGAGCGTCGGCTATCACATTCGCCTTGCCTTGATGGTACAAACTATTCATATCATAATCCTTGAGCAATTCTAGCCACCTTCGTTGCCCTAAGTTCAACATTGTCCTTTTGTTTGAATAAATACTGAAGACTCTTGTGGTCTGTGAACACGTCCACATGGACCCCATAAAGATAATGCTGCCAGATCTTTAATGCAAACACAACCGCCGCGAGCTCCAAATCATGCGTCGGATAATTCTTTTCGTGATTTTTGAGCTGCCTAGAAGCATATGCTATTACCTTACCATATTGCATCAATGCACACCCCAAACCAACCTTTGAAGCATCACAATACACCACAAACCCTTCCGAACCTTCTGGCAAGGTCAACACTTGCGCCGTAGTCAATCTCAATTTCAATTCCTGAAAACTCTTTTCACCAGCATCGGACCACTGGAACTTAACCGCCTTCTGCGTCAGCTTAGTAAATGGGGAGGCGAGGGTAGAGAATCCCTCCACGAACCTTCGATAATATCCTGCCAAACCCAAGAAACTACGAACCTCTGTCGGGGTCGTTGGCCTAGGCCAATCCTTTACCGCTGCAATCTTTTGGGGATCAACCTGAATCCCTTCCCTGGAAACAACATGGCCCAAAAAGGCGACTGATTCTAACCAAATTTCACATTTTGAAAACTTTGCATATAACTAGTGCTGACGAAGAGTCTGCAGAATTGCCCTGAGGTGAGTAGCATGATCTTCCTGACTTCGCGAATAAACAAGGATATCGTCAATGAAGACAATCACAAATGAGTCAAGAAACAGTTTGAAAACCCGATTCATAAGATCCATAAAAGCGGATGGGGTGTTGGTTAGCCCAAAAGACATCACCAGCAATTCAAAGTGCCCATATCGAGTCCTGAAGGCAGTCTTAGGAATATCCTGCTCCCTGATCTTTAACTGGTGATAGAGGACCACAAATCAATCTTTTAGAAGAACCTAGCACCTTGCAACTGATCGAACAAATCATCTGTCCGAGGCAATAGGTATTTGTTTTTGATGGTGACCTTGATGAGCTGCCGATAATCAATAAACATCTGAAGCGATCCGTCTTTCTTTCTGCTAAAAAGAACCGGTGCGCCCCAAGGCGACACACTTGGCCGAATGAAACCTTTTTCTAATGGAACCTTCAATTTCTCTTTTGACTCTCTCAATTCTGTTGGCGCCATTCGGTAAGGTGGAATAGATATTGGCTGCGTATCTGGCAATAGATCAATCCCAAAATCGATCTCTCTATCTGGTGGAATCCCAAGAAGCTCGTTCGAAAATACTTCAAGAAATTCATTAACAACAGGCACAAATTCGGGAGTAGGAACCTCTGAAGTGGTGTCTGCAACCTGGACAAAATGGTAGATGCACCCTTTTCTGATCATCTTTGAGGATTTAAGGTAGGAAATAAATCTACCTCTTGGCACGAGATTATTCCCCTCCCACTCGATAACTGATTCATTAGGAAACTCAAGTATCATAATCCTTGTTCGGAAGTCGAGTTTAGCAAATCACGGGTATGTCCAAGTAAAAAGGCTCAGAATGAGACCTCCCACACTTAGGGCATGGGACCTTTCGCTGCTGCTGGAACCTCCCACCTGAATGACCCGACTGATGGAACATTTTGCTATCTGAACCTGGTCTAAAGCGACCTCCCCGCTGATAACTGTGCCCTGATGATGGGGCACTGGCTGAGGACTGAGCATAGGACTGGGATCGCCTGATAACCCTCTCCCAAAGGCTGATCTCTCACCTGCAACTGAACTCCCAGGGTTGCCCGCTGACCGGGCCCTATTATCACTCTGCCTCTCCATCTTTATCTTCAACTTCCGAGCCTCTACAGCCTGGGCGAATCCCATGATCTTCCCATAATTCATATCTGAATGCAAGGTAGCTGTAACAGCTTCATTAACAACCAAGGGACCAAGGCCCTGAACAAACCGTCGAACTCTTGCCTCCATAGTCGGCATTATGTGGATGGCATATTTGGACAAGTGCACGAACTCCATGTGTTACTCCCACACACTCATGTTGCCCTGCTTAAGGACCTCAAACTCCGCAGCACAGGCTACCATAGTCTCGGCAGGCAAGAAATGATCCATGAAGGCATAACAAACTCATCCCACTTTGCCAGAGGGCTCCCCTCCCCTTGGGACCCCTCCCACATCTCAAACCATAAATACGCTGCTCCCTTTAACCGATAGGAAGCCAAGTCAACCCCCTCTATCTCTGTAGCCTTCATAACCTGGAGAATCTTGTACATTTCATCTATAAAATCCTGAGGATCTGCCTCTAGGTCGGTGCTTGTGAACTCCAGAGGGGCTAACCGCAGAAACTGGTTGACCCTGGAACCTGAGAAATCCCCTTGCTCGCCAGAGGATGCATGGTCAGCATGTGATCTTTGGGCCTGGGAGGCCACTAGCTGAGTCAACATCTGAATAGCTCCCCTGAGGTCCCTATCAGAAATACCGGGACCGGAAGCTGGGGCTGAGGAAGGATCAGGAACATCAGCGGGAGGGACTGTAGCACCCTCCTCTGGAGCAGGAATAGGAATAGACTGGCCTGGAGTGGAGGAGTTAGGCAGATTCAGGGTCGGGGAATCATTCTCACCCGCACCATCAGATAAAGAATTCACGGCCACTACTGGGGTGGCATTGGCCTCTGAGCCGAGTCAGGCTCTCTTCTTGGGTGCCATTTACTGAAATTTGGAACAATGCATGAGTTAGATAAAGATGTTTTCATCTTCTATTTCAACGCACGATACAGAGTAACAATGAAAGGGTATTTTCCTAAATGTCCATGTAGCCCCCTAATTATAAATGTGGTCGACAACACACCGATAAGAAGGGCTCTACTAGACACGACTCCGAGACATCCTATGACACTTTTAAAAACCTTAGGCTCTGATACCAAGTTTGTCATGCCCCAAAATCGAGGGACGAGACTGGCGCCTAATCAGGTGATCCCGGTCAAGCGAACCTGGTGGCACAACCCAAAATCCTAACTGAGGTCGTGATGGCGCCCAACAACGGGGTTAGGCAAGCCGACTCTAGAATTTACTAAAGGTTCCTTCCTATTAGATTAAACACTTTAAAATAAACTCAGTTTTTAAAAGTTAAAACATGATTTGACAAGGATAATTAGCCAGTTTTAATCAAAACAGTCATGATGAGGAATGAGCCAATATGTATATATACAGACCAGTAACCAAAATAACAACTACGTGTGTGCCAGGAACTAGTGTCACAAGTCCTACGGGCATACTAACCGAATATACAAAACATAATATACAATCCCACTATTTGAAATGAATAGACGGGAATAAGAAAAAGAAAACTCCAAGGTGCTGCCCAGCAATTTCCTCGGAGAGGTCAAAACCTCGAGCATGAATTTCCTCGAGGGTTTCCCTCCGGGATTGGCATTTCGCCAAGTCACTGCGCCACTGCTCCTGGTTGGAAGCCTCCCTCAGCTGAGTTTGGACAACTACGGCATTAGCCCGGTACATGGCTATGGACTTCTCCGCCTTGACCTTGGTCTTTTCAATCTCAGCCTTGGCCTCGGTAAGCCCAGCTTCGAGTTCTTCGACCCTCTTGGCCTGAGCCGAACCTTTTTCTTTAAGGTAAAGGAGTAGGGCCTCTGCCGAAGATAATTTGGCCAAAGTTGTCTCCTTTTCAGCAGCAAGGCGGTCCATCCTAGCTTTCCACCGATCACAGTCGGTCTTAACCTGATGTCACGACCCAAATTGAAGGATCATGACTAGTACCCGGGCCATACTTGCCGAGCACCAACGTACATTTTATCTAATCTTCTTATTATCTTTAAGGGCCGACGAGATCAATATAAGTGGTAGATATGGATTATGAACACCAAACAATGATAGATAATGGAATGAACATGGATAACATGGGATAACAAGACTGCCAAGAAACTACATATAAGTTAGGAGCTACCACGCTTCCATGAAAACTATACAACAAAAATCATCCAACAAGGCATACCAAACTATACATAAGCCGACACCTGTCTATGAGCCTCTAAAGGAGCATAAGTAATGCAACATAGTCGGAATAGGGCCCCGACATACCCATAATATCTATAAGAAAAATGCATACCAAGACCACGGCAAGTCCGGAGAAGGGATCTCGCCTATAACCGCTGAACTGAAAAGCCTATTGTGGTGGGGGAACTGCATCTACCTGTCTATCAGGACCTGCAGCACGACATGCAGCGTCCACAAATAAAAAGGACGTCAGTACGAATAATGTACTGAGTATGTAAGGCAGGTCAATATAAATATGAACAATAATGTAAAGAGAGGTAGAGAAGATACAACCTGTAACATCTGAGTGCTTCTAAGAGACAGTAACATGAAATGCATGATACATATATATACATAATATTTTAAAAACATCCGCCTCTGTGGGCATCATCATCGTATCAACATCCGCCTCTGTGGGAATCATCATCATCATATCATACCCGGCCTCAAAGAGGACTCAGTAAACCCAACTGATCAGTGGTTGCACAATAGGTGCCATACCCGGCCGACTATAGTGCGTCTTGGTAGAGTAAAATAGATACATATATATAATGCATTTAGGACTCATTGGAATCATGTTCTGAACATTTTGGAGTGACGTAAGGTCGATATTCTCCGTACACATTATTAGGATTAACTCTTCATCAAGAATATTATAAGAATCAGGAAGTACCAACAACATTGATAACATAAGAATAAGAGGAGCAACCTCAACATCAATTGTTCCATAAGAAGGGAAACAATGTAAGTACTGCTAGCTTCTAAGAGTAGAGTATCTTTGGAAGCTCGTTCATTGCATTATGTACAATCGGAGTCGTGAAAAAGAAGGAAAGGTATAGCCTCACATACCTTGTATATACTGCCCCAATCTCAAGCTATGAAATTGTCACGACTCCTTAGTCTACAATAAGAGAAACGACACTATCGTTATCATTTAAGCGTCATAACTATTGTGTATCGACCACAACCTATTTTACGATGAAACGGGCAACACCTACCCTATATATATGACTTCACACAAGTCAAAACAATCACCAAACAACCCAAACAACATCAATAATAATCAAATTGAGCCTCCCAAAACAGTCCACACACAACCTAATAACTTCATACATAAGACGACCATCGTAGTCGTGTCAAACGACCCGGAAATGTTACGATGAATGACCAGCCCAAAACCCTACATCTATATGGTGTTTCTACACACACTTCCTCCTCCAAAACTCCACAATACAGTAGTAAAACATGCAGCCCAACAACAAACACAAAACAGTCCGCTACAAGTGAATAACTCGAACTCACGGCTTCCGATCACCGTCCCGTGAGTTCTTACAAGTATAAAACGAATTACCATGAATTTACAGCACAAAAAAATGGATGAAAGAGAGCAGTAAACTCACCTTACCTGCTGGATAACTCAGCCCTTATTTTGGTTCTTCAAACTCTAGGGTTTACCCCCAATTTGAACTTGAAAGATTTCATCAATTAGGGTTTGTGAATAATTTTTGGGAGCAAGTTTGCAGGGAGAGAATAAGCTTTGTGTCCCTAATTGTTCTTCGCGAGAAGTTTTTGTGAGGGAAGCACATTGTGGGGGGCTTATGGGACACTTTGGTGTGCCTAAAACACTTGACATCCGTGCTGAAAATTTCTTTTGGCCTAATATGAGAAAAGATGTAGAAAGATTTTGTGTTCAATGTCTTGAATGCAAACAAGCTAAATCTAAAGTGTTTCCACATGGTTTATACACACCATTAACTGTTCCTATTTCACCTTGGATTGATATTTCTATGGAATTTTTGTTAGGACTGCCTAGAACAAGGTATGGTAAGGATAGAATCTTTGTTGTGGTAGATAGGTTCTATAAAATGGCTCGTTTGACTAATGATGCTGCTCATGTTGTTGATTTATTTGTTAGAGAAGTTGTTAAATTGCATGGTATACCTTGAACTATTGTTAGTTATAGGGATGCTAAGTTTCTAAGCCACGTTTTGCCTCTTTTTGGGCTATCATTTAATCAAGTAGGTGACCTACCTACTTGTCACCTAGCAGCTTGTGCAGTCTCGCGAAAATATCTATATCTATCTACTCCAATGTCGTATTGATAAGAGGTTTAATGCGTTGGAAACAAGACTCATAGATATTCAATTTGGTGGTAGGTCACCCTGTAATTACAAATAGATTGGGAGAAAAGCTTAATAATATTTGACCTAAAGTTTAAGTAAAACTATGAACCTAAGTTGCGACAACTCTTGTCGACTTTTGTTTCATAACTCGTTTGACTTCAAGACTATGATACAGATATTATATGATTCAAATTCCTTAAAACACGACCTCTTGAGAATATCAAGCACCCCTAGGTTTACCCAAAAATACGAGTTACAACATCCTTGATTCGTTTAACTTCTAATACATGTTAATCACTCTTATACACTCTTGTATCATTTAAGATCAATAGGATTAACTTCTTATCATCTCAAAGATAATCTCTTCTCATGTTTACGTCGATTAACTTATGGCATGAGCCAACGTACATGAATATGGGTTGTAACACCTGATCAACCTCTGCTCGAAGCGAACCGATCTTCTCCATCTTCTGCTGCAGCTGAGATATCGAAGTGTTAGCTTCCACAATGGAGTCGATTCCATACTGAATCAAAAGGGAGGTTACCTGCTTGTCCAACTCGGCCTCCTCTTCATGAGCCTTGGCCAGGTCCGCTTGAAGGTCCTTTATGACCTTGTCCTTTTGGCCACAAAGAATCTTCAGAGCATTCCTCTCTTCCGAGACCCTATGGAGATCGACTTCACACTAACTAAGGTTAGCTCAGAATTTGGCAGAAGCCTTACGAAGAAAGAGAACACAAGTTAGAAAGAATAACCTTGGGAAAAAGGTGAAGAGGAATAAACAGAAAGCAATAGGCACTTACCCTAGAAAAAAGTCGTTGAGCTTCTGCCATGAGGATCGAAGCGTCAGTAATATCGGAGGCATCATCGACCCCCACGAAGCAATCCCGAAAAGGATCGCCAGCGCTAGAGTCTCCTCCAATCTCAAGGGTCTTCAGCCTTTGGGCATCCCTTATTGACTCTTCAGAGAAGACCAACATTGAAGGCATTTGACCTATTGTCATGGCCCCGAGCAAATTGCTCGGGGCGCTCTATCCGATCCTTATGGTTTTAGAACTGGCCCCGCCCAGTGTAGAAGTTGATGATCGAGAAATCGTCTCGACCTCAGGAGACTTGGGGTTCACCCTCGAACTCTTCTTTGAAGCCTCCTCGATGCGAGGCTCGGTTATAGCAGGTGGCAGCTCAGAATGCGAAGCAACCTCGGTAGCCTTTCTGGGGCGAGCTGTCAACGCCGAGGTGCCTTATTTTTCTTCCTCATCCTGGTCCCTCAACGTTTGGACCGCATCCGCCGAGGGTCCGACTGTTTTTCTCCTCACCCTTCGAGGTTTGGGTTGGAGACCTCGGATTGCGAGGGATCTTTCCTTTTCTTGTCCTTTTCCGGCCTTGGAACCGGGGACTTAGCTTTGCCACCTTCGCTCGAAGGTCTCATAATGGAATCTTTGGTCAGGACTACATAAACAGAAGATTAGTAATGGAGAAAATGGGTAATTGCTTCGGAATACCTAAGAAAAGAACTTACCATGGTTCTTGGCCTCCCACCCGCCTTTAGTCAAATCCCTCCACACTCGCTAAGTACGAGTCGAAGTGGAGGCAAGCTTGTGGATCCAGTCCTCGAAACCGGGCACCGCCTCGGGCATCCAAGGGGCAGCTGCATGATTAAAGGGAAATGTTAGGCAAAATCAAAGGAAACACATAATCAAAGAGCGAAAGGTCACTTGCGCTTAGATTTCCACTCCTCTAGGAACGACATCTTTTCCTTCGGTATTATGTCACAGGTCCTCACCCGTATGAATCGACTCATCAAGAATAAGGCCTTTGTTGCTCAGGAGTTGAGTCTAATCAACCCTCGATAGAGTCGAGGCTTTTACAACCGAATAAGATGGTCCGGTGTGAACTCCAACCCCCCAGCCTCATTGGAGTAGAAGCGCAACATGATCACTATGCGCCAAAGTGAATTGTGGAGCGGACCGAGGGTAACCTCGTACCTCTTACAGAAGTAAAAAATCACAGGGTCGACGGGACCCAATGTGAAGGGGTAAGTGTAAACACTCAAGAATCTCTTCACATGTGTGGTGATGCTCTCTTCAGGTGTAGGAATACACACCACCACCTCTAGACCCCATTTGCAATCCTTCTTCATGGCATCGACATGGCCCTCGATAATCGAACACATGTACATCGACACATGTTCGCATCGGCCCGGCACCGATGAGGGGTTATCAACTTTAAAATTTGTTCTAAGGACACATGGTTCATGGAGGGTTGGTTCTACCGGTGTTTTAGCACCAGCCGACCGGGAGGAGGAAGATTGAGCTTTCTCCTTTTGCGGCACTGTTTCAGAGGTCTTCGCCATTTATATATGTGAGGGGAGTATAGAAAAGGTGTAAAACTGGTGGTTTCGGTGGAAACAACGGTGGTTTAATGAAGCGGCGATGAGAGAAAGGCAAGGAGGATTGGGAACTCAAGAGTTTATGATCAAAGCAAAGTAAGGTTTGAATCTACTAAAGAGGTGATATTTATAGGTTTAAAACGACGGTTCGGTGTCGCTAGTGGCCGTCCGACAACTGACAAACATTGATGGTTTTTGGGAACCGAACCGTCGGGACGTTTCGGTCACATACATCGCTTACATCATGGGGACGACGTCATGATCGAGGTATCGAGGAATCGAGGCTCAGATAGTTTCTTATCATTTCATTCTAAGAAACGCGAGGACTATCTATATACGGTTAAAATTGACCATACCCGATTTTACGAGCTCGGGGGTGTGCCTCGAGAGTGAGCCAATATTGAAGTAAGTTCGGGCTCGAAGAGCACGACGATTAAAGGATCGAGATCGGTTTAAATCGACGCCTAAGTAACAGAATCACGAGATATCCGCAATCGACCACCAATCTCGGCGAGAATCTCGAACTGGCAGAACCATTAACGGTT
Source organism: Nicotiana knightiana (assembly GCA_005239525.1). Classification (NCBI taxonomy): domain Eukaryota; kingdom Viridiplantae; phylum Streptophyta; class Magnoliopsida; order Solanales; family Solanaceae; genus Nicotiana; species Nicotiana knightiana. The sequence goes on along the minus strand of ML378071.1, from coordinate 16,757 downwards.
ATTGATATCAATCATGTATTTTACTTCCAAAATTAGAGCTATACCTTATATAGGATTCCTCTACTATATAAAGCGAAACCCTGTTCATTTGTAATAGATCATTATCATACACGAATTATCACTTACGCAACTACTGAGAAATACAAAGCACTCTGCTCTTTTACTCGCTCTTAACTCTTTACTATTCATACAGTTCTTATTGCTCATATTATTTTTGTTGTTCTTATTGTTCTCGGCACTTGATCTCGAGCTTAATCCAGATCGGGATCGATAACTTGCAATCACGCTGGTTTGATTTATCTCAATCGTTTAATTCCTTTATTTATTTAGCTATTTATCAATTGGCATTGAAGTAGAACACGTATTCTTATAACCACATTACAAATTTAATTGCTACTCATATTTCGAGGTAAACACTGCTAAGGTCAGACTGCTAAATGAGTTAATAAACAGTGGTTGTAGTAACACTGCCATATGATCACTCAATAGACGTATCCTCAAACTGTCGAACCAATCAACTAACTCGTCTCAAGGTCAATATGATGCAAAAGGAAAAACTCTCATCGATCTGAGAAACTTTGGACTTGAACGGAAATATCCTAAAGTGCTTCCGATTAACATCTATTTCACTTTTAAGATTGGACTCCTTGAAACCAGTATGAGGGTTGAGGAATTATGCAAATATAACAAAGAGATTTCAAGGGCAATCACCTGAGCATAGAAGACCACGTCTGACGGTTCTTCAACTTAAGCATGGCCACTGTTTTAGCAATGTCAAGTTGTTCTCCTAATGAACCGCGAATCGGAATGCCTATTAAGAACCTAATACACACACAAATGAAATACTAAAATTAATGGTACCAATTATTGCCCCGATTTTTCCTCCTTGTTACTTTAAAGAATGAAGGTGCAGTCCTAAAGAAACACGCACTTAGCAAATACGCCGATTATTGCCCCGATTTCTCTACTTAATATTCTTGTATTAACCTGTTGGGATATACTATTAACCATGCGGTTTAGATATAATATTTTGTTTTATTCTTTATGGAATAATTGTTTATTTAATTTATTCAATTCAATAATGTACTATTTTAAATAGATCATTTGTTACATGTGTGTCCTTTTAGTTATGTTGTAGACAATTTAGGGTATGGAATCTTAGTTCATACACAGAAGATTAAATTGTTGATTCTCATAATTAATAAACTATTGTTCACTATCAAAGATATTGTTGGACAAAATATCTTGATGATTGTAGCAAAAGATTATAGTATAATTTGTCTTGATTATGGGAATGATTTTACTCCGACTTTTTGTGCTAGTATACTCAGTATATATTGAACGGACCAAGTAGAGAAAAGATGTTTTGTACTGAATATATAAACCATTTTCTCTAAATTCATTAAATAAGCTTATACTCCTAATCTTGATATAATTATTATGACCAATGTAATTTGTTTATTGTTTTGATATATCAAAAGGTACGACTCTATTCAGAGTTAGTGTATGCCTAATAGATTGGACGATAACGAATAATATTTGTGAATAATAATTAGTTGATAGAATTCATGACTCGGTTCTGAGTTTGATGATTCCACTTTATGTGAGTTTATAAGTTTTCATGTGAAAACCCGACCGGTGAATTTTGTATCTATCACATGAAATAGTTTAAGCGAAATTCTAAAGGATTTAATTAGTTGATTAAATTAAATTTTCAATGATTTAATTTGATTAACTGGTATTTGAGATCTTAACATGGGGGGTTAAAATAAGTGTTATTGAATTTTCGAAATTCATATTGAGGAGTTCAATTGCAGTTTTTTTGTGGAATAAATTGTAATTAATTATAGTAAGAATTAATTCATGCTAATTTTGAATTAATGTTATAATTGGTAGCCTCTTATTATTTCTGTGGTCCCTGCTATACCTAGTAAAAACCTGAACAAGACTTGGGTAAAAAGTGACTTGGGAGAAAAGTCATCTTGTAGAGCTGGAGTGGGATTCTGCTTAAGGAAGACTGATTTCACCTAATTACTTACTTTTGAGAGTTGTATTGTTTTTACCCACCCAAAAACAAAATCATTCAATGTTTTACTAGGCATATAGCATAAGACTGCAGCGCTGGATTCTTGTTGTTTGGAAAATTTGTGCAACGATTTCAAGAGGTTAGTGCTTCTAATCTTGTAATTATATCATTGTCTAGTGTACATATTTGATGCCTGATTTGGATGGTTGCTTCCGTTATGCATGTTTCTAACATAACGTGCAGCTAAGATATACTAACTAGGTGATGTGCAAGAGGCTATTGATTTCATTAAGGTTTCTCACAAATTTGATGATGTGATAAAAAGAAACACGCACCTAGGAAAAATATTTTAGGTTAAGTAGAGAAGTTTGCTTTTATTCCTGTTCCAGAAGCCCATGTACAATAGGTTAATTTAGCCTCAACAACCGGCCATTTAGCCTCAACAACCGGCTAGTAGGAAATACATATCAAGGATTTAGACATAATCCCTTGTTTTCGGGGACAGTTAGAAAATGAATTAATGAGTCACTATTAAATTCTAGTATTTCATTTAAATATGCTACATTTATAACAAAATCTATTATTATTGGAATAATCCATATATTAATATAAATCTATTTTTTAAGAGTCTTATCGTGTAAAAATCTATATTTAAAGAACGTGTAGACCAAAGTGAGAGCTGATGTTGGAAAACTAATTCAAAGTTGTAATAGGAAATCTTAATTGTTTAGGATTTGATTTTTGATAACATCAAAGTGAGAGCTGCTTAACTGTTAATTGTACTATATTATTAATCTCTGGAAGCTCTCTACAGATCTCCACACATAAAATAAGCTACTAATATCCCAAATTATAATAGTATTAAACATATTCCAACTCGAAACATGAAAACTTATCCCTATATAATTCTGACTAAAATCCTATTTAGACATGAATTAAATAAACTATCAAATATCAAATTCTAAACAATTAAGGTCTCCTACCGTAACTTTAAACTAGTTTTCCAACAATCCAGTCATTCGGTTCAACTGTGCAATTTCAGGGCTCTGAGCCTCTTAGGTCGTTTTAGAACTCAACTCGTCAAAGCCTTACACAAATAGGCAATTGACATTAGCATAAATAGCCCGTAAAACAATATATTTATCTATCTATATATATAAAAAAGAAGGGAAAAGAGTGCTGACTTGCACCTCTCTTTGGCCAAGAAGTTCATTTATCTTTTTTCTCTTTTTTGGGGATTTTCCCTCAATTATATATGAAAAAACTCAAAATATTGTATTTAAACAACAACCGTTTGGCATTCTAAAAGTCACGACCGTTTAGCCGTCCAAACGACTCTATTAATAGCCCAAGAGTCTCCGTAGATAAAAAGACAGCAACTCTTCGGTGAAGCTATCCAACTTTTGGCTGAAGAGCGTAGACAATCTGATCGTGAGTCTTGATGCCGCTTGCAAGTCACCTCAGGATATTGCAGATGTAGAACTACTCCTTTACATCCTATACAATTGGGCATATCTCTCAATTTATTAGTATTTTACAGTGAAATTTTGAATTGTCCCCATTGTGCTTGCAAGTACCAAAAAGGTTAGCAAAAATTTAATTATTCATTATTTTAGTTTCAACCTCTACAAGCAATATAAAAATTTTCTTCCTTAGATATCTCTAATTTTGATTGTATAGATTATAGAGGAAATCCATTGACATAGCAGATAGCACATTGACAATGGACCTTCTTCGAAATAATCTCATTTAGTTCGTAACTAGGACATGCAATTGGTAAAACGCTTTTACTCCAAGATTTGATCGACATGTTAAACTTTTTTTATTGCTTTAATTAAGCTCTTTGTAGATCTAAATCCCCTAAGAATTAGCTTTCATTCATTAATTATATAGGGAGACGGCTGTGCAAAATCAATCCGGTGACCAAATCACTTCTGCTGATGCAAAAAAAAAGATCATTGGCAGTAGTTATTCATAATAAGTCTTCAAATTTGTTGGTTAAGGATCTCGACATGGGATGACTACTGCTTTTTTTACCTCATTGCAGTACTACATGCTCTGAATTTAGGATATTTTCTTTCATATAAAACAATATTTGTAAGTTTTATATACGTGATTCTTCTCAAGAATACAATTAGCTTTGTAGTTCTGAGAAAAGATATTGCTGAAATAATGAAATACTTCTCTCAGTGTATGTTTCAAGTTAAATTTGTCGTTATAAAATTGCAGATAATTTATGTTATTTCATCTAAATTAATCAAAGAACTTCACGTGCTTAAATGAAGATTCTTTATACTTATAACATTGCAACTATTTGCTCCCTGGAGTGACTCCCGATTTGGTTGTTTGGGATAACTATTTAGAATTTTCAATCAGCGAAAAGCAAACGTGAAAACAATTACATGTCTTATGTACTTTTTTCAACTTTTCTAAAATGTGAAATTGCTAATCTTGGAAATTGAAGTCCATGTAAATTAGATGCGGAAGTTCTTTGCTTCTATGGGCATAAATAAGATTAGTTCCACAAGCAAGCCTATGTACCTCAGCTTCTTTTTTCATGGTATCATAGAGGTGTTGTTTGATGAATTTAACATCTGATGATACATACGTCTGTGTAGAAAATATGTGTTGAATATATTTTACTATTATTCACGAGCCAAATAAGAAATAAGAGGCTTATCATGCTGAATTTGTCTTACAACTGCCAATATTCTGTTGTAAATCAACCATTAATAATAACAACACAAGAGTGGGTAGGGATGAATAAGAACATATGGTGTTCTTGATACGACTGTGTATTTCTCTTTTCGAGTTATCATTTAATTCTTGCATTTTATTTCTCTTCATGACTATTCTGACCCTTTCAGATTATCAGAAGTAGGGAGATATTGGAATTTTGTAAATGGTAAGGGAAGTGATCAAGTTATTCACAATTTCTTTGCATATGTATGGATTTCATCCAAAGGGAAAATAAAATGTCAATACTTTCATGACAAACACTATTGGAGATGCTATATATGCCGAAATATAAAGTAAAGATAATAACTTATGTTCTACATACTGAATATACATTTTATTATATTACCAAAAAGAGAATATACATTTTTGTAATGATCCTCATGGAATATATACTAATGTAAGCTCTTTTCATTTATTTTCTTTTATATGAAAATTAAAGGAGGGGAGATGATAAGGAAAAAGAAAAACCAAACAAGAAGACAAGAGAGAACTAAAAAAAAGAGTATTTAATAAATAAATAAATGAAAAAAGCAACAGAAATTTTGACATAGAGATGACAAATTATTGTATAATTTCTACAACATTTGTCTTTCCTATTATGTTGTCTTCAAGGAAACAATGGGGGCTCCCTGCCAGTCCTTATTGTTATGAAACAATAAAAGAACAAGAACAATATTGCAAAAAAAGAGAGAAGAAATTCTTATTGAATTTTGGGATGATTTACAATGGGGTAAGACCCCTCTATTTATAGGGGGAAAATGACTTAGCCATAAAGTAGAACTCTCTAAAAGATAAACATTCACTCTAAATAGAGTTCTATTTATAACACTCCCCCTTGAATGTCTATTCAACAAATAATGTGTCTCGTTAAAACCTTAACTAAAATAAAACCCAATGGGAAAAAAAATTCTAGAAAAGGGAAAAGAGTACACATGTTTAGAAATGCCCTTTTGGTTGCCTCGTTAAAAACCTTGCAAGGAAAATCCAGTGGGACAAAACCTTGTAAGGGAAAAAGAGTGCAACGCGCATTAACTCCCCTGATGAGAGCATCAATCACATCCTTGAGCCTTCACATCCCGATCTTGTACACTAGCTTCTTGAAGGTTGACGTTTGTAGAGATTTTGTGAACAAATCAGCCATATTATCACTTGAACGAATCTGTTGCACATTAATATCACCATTTTTTTGAAGATCATGTGTGAAAAATAACTTTGGTGAAATATGTTTTGTCCTATCTCCTTTTATGAATCCTCCATTCAATTGTGCTATGCATGCTGCATTGTCTTCATACAAAATCATGGGTAGTTTGTCACACTTCAAACCACACTAGTCTCGAATAAGATGTATTATAGACCTCAACCACACATATTCTCGACTTGCTTCATGAATAGCAATTATCTCTGCATGATTACATGAAGTAGCCACGATCGATTGCTTAGTCGATCGCCAAGATATGGCAGTACCTTCACTTGTAAATACATAACCTGTTTGAGATCGGGTCTTATGTGGATCAGATAAATACCCAGCATCGGCATAACCAACAAGATCAGGACTGCAATTATTGCCATAAAATAAGCCCATGTCGGTATTCCTTTTAGATACCGCAATATGTGTTTGATTCCATTCCAGTGTCTCATTGCAGGAGCAGAGCTATATCTTGCTAAGACATTGACTGAAAAAGTTATGTCAGGCCTTGTAGTATTGGCAAGATACATTAGTGCACCAATTGCATTAAGATATGGTACTTCAGGACCAAGTAGCTCTTCATTCTCTTCTCGAGATCGGAATGGATCTTTATTTACATCAAGTGATCGAACAACCATCGGAGTACTTAATGGATGTGCTACATCCATGTAAAACCGTTTCAGTACCTTTTCTATGTAGGTAGATTGATGCACAGAGATCCCGTTTGCCAAATGTTCAATTTGCAAACCAAGACATAATTTTATCTTTTCGAGATCTTTCATCTCGAAATCTTTCTTTAAAAAAATCAATTGCCTTTTGGAGTTCTATATGAGTTCCAATAAGGTTTATGTCATCAACATATACGGCAAGTACAACAAATTCCGATGTTGTTTTCTTTATAAAAACACATGGACAAATGACATCATTTATATAACCTTCCTTTAATAAGTACTCACTAAGACGATTATACCACATACGTCCTGATTACTTTAGATCATACAAAGATCTTTGCAATTGATTGAAAATATTTCACGGGACGTTGAATTATGTGCGTTAGGCATTTTAAATCCCTGGTGAATTTTTATGTATATATCATTATCAAGTGAGCCATAAAGGTAGGCGGTAACCACATTTGATGCGTGGCTAGAATTCATAGTTTTAAGCATTATATATCTTATATTTTATGTGTTTTTGTGATAAAAATACATATTAGATGTGCATAATGGAGTCTATTTCATGTGTAAGTGAATTGGAGATGGAAGCCGAGCTAAATGGGTGCATAAAACATCAAATTACGCTCAAGAGTAGAAAAGGAGTGACTCGGGCCATACCCGGGCGTTTAACCCCTAAAGCCAGGCATGCCCAAGTGTTAAGGGGGCGTTTGGCCCTTAAGGCCAGGGTGACCCTGGCGTTAGCCAGGCGTTTGGCTCCTAACGCCAGGCCTGCCCTGGTGTTAAGGGGGCATTTGGGGATTAACGCCTGGGTGCCTGGTCTTGTCAACTCTAAGTTTTAAAGGTTTTTAAGTGTTTCCCGGTTGGAATAGAAGTCTCCTACACGTTTAGGGTTTATCCCAAACATATAAATAGACCCAAAAATATAACTTTGGGAGGAGGATGCCATTTTTGGAGAGAATATACACACAAGATCATTGAAGAAACAAAGGATTATCAGTTTTCTTCATCTTAATCTAGTATTTTCCATTTATGCAAAACTTATGCGATTGTTTAAGTCTAGTATGAGTGGCTAAACACCAATTGTTCTGGGGTTGTGGTTTAGCCATGGATATTGTTATTCAATATTAACTTAACCTTGATTATAATTCGCTCAATATATGGTTATTTCTTCAATTATGTGTTTAATTGCTTAATTGTTTGGCCAGCAATTAGGTTCTATATACTATCTATGTTATGCTTGGGAAAGCCGTATATAGATTAGAGAAGAATTGAAGAGAGCGCGATCTTAACCCTTCAAGGGAGCGAATTTGTGGTTAGGATAGGAATATACCTAGTCACCGTGCTTAATTAAACATCGTAATCTTAGTGCGTTCTAATAGATTAATTTCATAGGAATATAGACGTTAATCTATTGAGAATTAGCGAGTAGTACTTCAGGAGAAGACTATGAGAGCAATTATCGATTAATTAGCAACCATGAGTGAATTATATGAAAGGAAGAGTTAATTAGAATGCAATATGAATGGTGAATTGATCACAACCCTAGAATAGTTGTCTCTATTGAATACACAATAATATTCTCGTTACTTGATAATTAGTTCATATAATCGTAGAATAAATTAGTTATATTCTTGGATTTTATTTTGGCTCGATTAAATAACAATTAGAGTGATTCAGCAAGTAGTTTACACAAGTCCATGTGGGTTCGACATTCGATTTAACATTATGTTATTTGCTACAACCACGTATACTTGCGTGTGCGTTTGGAACCAACAAGTTTTTGACGCCGTTGCCCACTTGAATATAGACTACTTTTTAGTTACTTGCTTTAATTGTTTATTTCATTGAGTCTAACGTCACGTGATTTTTGCTTTAATCTAGGAACTTCGAGTGAATGCGTAGGGTCAGAAGCCAGGATAGACTTGACGGATTTGACCCCGAACCTGAGATATCATTTCACAGGAGATTGCGAGAAGCAAGAGATACAGAAAATCTTCAGGACTTCATCCGATTTCCTGTGAACATGGCAAAGGAACAACACATGGCGGTTCAGCAGGTGGCAATGCCAAGCATTGCTAATGTCACCTTCAGCATCGTGAAGCCCAGAATCACTGGGCACTTTGAGATGAAACAGAGCAAGATCCAACTACTTCATGCAAACGGGCAGTTTTTGGGTCTTCCACACGAGGATCCACAGCAGCACATTTTGAACTTCTTGGATTACGCCAGATTATGTGAGGCTCACGCTTTTCTCATTCTCTATATTGGGCGAAGCAAAGCGATGGTTGAAGGCAGAACCAGCTAATTCCATTACAACATGGAACGATCTAGCGAGAAAATTTCTGGCAAGGTTCTTCCCTTCAGGAAAGACCACAAAGATCAGGAGTGAGATAGTCTCATTTAGGCAGAAAACAAGTGAATCGTTATATTCAACATGGGAAAGGTTTAAGGGGCTACTCAGGGACTGTCCTCATCACAATCAGACAAACGAGGTGTTAGTACACACTTTCATTGAGGGGCTCTATCCGCAAACAAAAATTGTGGTAGATGCATAAACTGGAGGTTAGATGTTGGAGAAGAATTATGATGAAATATTTGCATTACTGAATAAATTCTCCAAAAGCAATCCAAACTGGCAAGGTGAGATGGGGAGAAATATGGTTCAGAAATCACCAGGGATTTTTGAACTAGATGTGGTTTCAGCATTATCAGCCCAGATTTCCACATTGACTAACCAAGTCAATCAGATGAACCTGATCATTAACAAGCAACAATCTCAATCAATGCAACAGGCCCAACCAGTGCAACAGATTCAGGTATTTTGTGAAGTCTGTGGAGAGGGTCATTCAAGTGAGTTATGCCCAGTTAATCTAGAGTCTGTCTGCTTTGTGGGTAACGCTAATAGGGGACAAGTAAATCAATATGGAAACACCTATAACCCCAACTGGAGAAACCACCCAAACTTCTCTTGGGGTGGAAATCAGAGCACTCAGCATCATTACAGGCATCCAGCACCTCAACAGCAGTACAAACCACCTTAGGCTGAACCATCAGCAAGCCTTGAGGATATTATGAAGAAAATGATAAATGACCAACTTGCTTTCAATCAGAAAATAATGGCTGATGACCAAGCCCAGACTGTAGCCATGAGAAACTTAGAACGTCAAGTGGGGCAACTCGCTAGTTCTCAAAATACCCGACCAGCGGGGGCTCTTCCAAGTGACACTGAAGCTAATCCTAAAGCACCTGTTAATGTTATATCATTGAGTAATGGGAAGCAATTGGAGACAGTCCAGCCCAGTCAGAGAAAGAAGGTAAATTTTGATGAGATACCAACCACTATTGAATCAACTTCAGATAACCCGAAAGAATCAGATAAGCCAGCAAAGGAGGCGAGTGCTGAGCAAACCCCACCATTTGTTGCAAGACCACCCCCTCCATTCCCTCAAAGGTTGCAAAAGGTGAAATATAATGCAGCATACAAAAAGTTTCTTGATCTCTTGAAGCAGGTACAAATCAATATTTCACTGGTAGACATTCTGCAGGAGGTACCCAAATATGCTAAGTATATCAAGGACATTGTGGTCAATAAATGAAGGCTGACTGAGTTCGAACACTCACTGAGGAAGTTAGCTCAAGAATTCAAAGCAAGCTACCTCAAAAATTAAAATATCCGGGTAGCTTTACTATCCAAATCTCAATTGGTAAGCATGAAGTCGGGCGAGCTCTATGCTATCTTGGGGCAAGTATTAATTTGATGCCACTATTTGCGTTCAAGCAGTTGGGATTGGGTGAACCACGCCCAACAATATTGATTTTACAATTGGATGACCGCTCCCTAGCCCATCCTGGGGGAGTAATTGAAGATGTGTTGGTTCAGGTGGGATCATTCATATTCCCAGCTGATTTCATTATCTTGGACTATGAGCCTGATTTGGAAGTCCCATTTATTTTGGGGCGTCCATTCCTAGCTACAAGTTGAGCTATTATCGATGTGTGTGAAGGGAAGATGACAATGCACGTTGGTGATCGAGTGGAGGTCTTTAATATTTATAAGTCACTCAAGTTACCTGTCCACTATGAAGAACTATCCATGATTTCGGTAGTGGAAAGCATATCGGAGTCCATGGTTCCCTACATGAATCCTATTGACCCTCTTGAGCGAGTGTTGGTTGGGGATGCAGAAGACTGTGAGTATGAAACAAGGGAAGATATTGAGAAAATTCTTGAGGTGTCCTGCAGTTACCTGCACAGGCTAGGAAAATTTGAAGAGTTGAATAAGCCTGTTACTCTAACCCTTCCTAAGTGATCTATTGAAGAGGCTCCAAAGCTGGAACTCAAACCTCTTCCAGCACATTTATGTTATGCCTATTTGGGGAACTCTGAAACATTGCCCTTGATCATCTCATCCAGCCTGACCAATACACAAGAACAGAAATTGCTTAGGGTGCTTCGTGAGCACAAAAAGGCGATTGGGTGGACCATCGCAGATATTAAAGGTATCAGTCCATCGTTTTGCATGCATAAATATTTTTGGAAGATGGAATTCGCCCGAGTGTTGAGAAGCAAAGGAGGCTGAATCCCATTATGAAAGAAGTAGTGAAGAAAGAAGTCATCAAATTGCTGGATGCAGGCATCCTCTTTCCTATTTCTGACAGCAATTGGGTGAGCCCGGTTCAATGTGTACCCAAAAAGGGAGGGATGACCGTGATTGAGAATGAGAAAAATGAGCTAATTTCTATCCTCACTATCACGGGTTGGAGAGTTTGCACAGATTATCGAAGGCTCAACAAAGCAACCCGAAATGATCATTTTCCACTCACATTCATTAATTAAATGCTGGATAGGTTAGCAGGGCATGAATATTATTGCTTTCTGGATGGGTATTCAGGTTACAATCAAATTGTCATATGCCTAGAGGATCAGGAGAAGACCACCTTTACTTGCCCTTATGGCACCTTCGCCTTCAAGCGAAGGGTGTCCGGAGTTTCTTGGGACACACATGATTTTATAGGCGCTTTATTAAAGATTTCTCTAAAATTGCTACCCCATTATGCAAGTTGCTGGAAAAAGATATCAAGTTCAATTTTGATGCACCCTGCCTGAAGGCATTTGAGGAGCTCAAGAAGAAATTGGTAACTGACCCCATAGTTGTTGCACCTGATTGGTCACTACCATTGAACTTATGTGTGATGTAAGTGACCATGCAATTGGGGCAGTGCTAGGCCAAAGGAAAGACAAGGTGTTTTATTCCACCTACTATGTGAGTAAGACCCTCGATGATGCACAGCAGAATTACACCACCACTGAAAAGGAGCTGCTAGCTGTGGTGTGGGCCTTTGAAAAATTCCGGGCATACTTGGTGCGCACAAAAGTTATTGTAAACATAGATCATGCAGCAATCAGGTAATTTATTTACAAAGAAAGAGTCTAAAGCTAGATCGATGCGCTGGGTTTTATTGTTGCAGGAATTTGATGTGGAGATTAGAGACCGAAAGGGCACTGATAACCAAGTAGCTGACCACCTGTCAAGGCTGGAAAATAATGATCATGTTGAGGAAGGTGGAGATATTAAAGAAGTCTTTCCTGATGAGCAACTTTTTGCTATAACCCAAGACCCTCCTCCGTGGTATGCCGATTATGTGAATTATTTGGTGAGTGGGGTACTTCCCCCGAAAATAAAATCTGAAGCAAGGAAAAGGTTCTTACATGATGTNAGAATATATTCTCCAGATTTGGTACTCCACGAGCCTTGATTAGTGATGAAGGAACCCATTTTTGCAATCGGTTGTTGAATAACCTTTTAGCTAAATACGGGGTCCTTCATCGAGTTGCAACAGCATATCACCCTCAAACAAGTGGACAAGTAGAGGTATCCAATAGAGAAACCAAGCAAATACTAGAGAAAACGGTGAGTGTGAACAGGAAAGATTGGGCTGCTAAGTTAGATGATGCTTTATGGGCATACAGAACAACATACAAAATACCAATTGGGGCATCACCGTACAAGCTGGTCTATAGGAAGGCATGTCACCTGCCTGCAGAGCTTGAACACAAGGCGTATTGGGCCATCAAGAAGTTAAACATGAACCTTGAAGTCGCGGGTGAGAAAAGAATGCTGCAGTTGGATGAATTGGATGAGTTCAGATTGCACTCATACGAAAATGCCAAACTTTACAAAGAAAAGACCAAGAGATGGCATGACAAACATATACATCCGCGTCATTTTGAGCTGGGCCAACAGGTACTGTTATTCAATTCTAGGCTTAGACTGTTTCCTGGAAAGCTGAAATCGAGATGGTTAGGCCCGTTTGAAATAGTGAGAGTCACTCCATATGGTGCACTTGAATTGCGAGCTATACATGGTGAAAGAACATTTTTAGTGAATGGGAATAGAGTCAAACATTATTGGGGTGGTACCATAAATCGTGAGAAGACCAAAGTCGTGCTTGCTGATGATTGAGGCGAGGTTCTGCGTCGTGTCGCGGCGTTAAATCAGGCGCTTCATAGGAGGCAACCTATTGACTTGTTGTTATCGTCGTTCCACGACATTAACTAAGGCGCTTATTGGGAGGCAACCCAATGCTTAGTTAAATCTTAACATAGCTTGAATAATTTCATATAATTATAGGTACCAACGAGCTTGCGAGTGCATTCAAGTGAAAGGAGCAGTGTTCTTGCATGACGAAAGGTGAGACGAAGGCTAGGGGGTACCTGGAGTTTCAGCCCTAACGCCTGGCAAACGCCAGGGCAGGCTGGGCATTTCAGCCCTAACGCTTGGCAAACGCCAAGGTAGGTTGTGCGTTTGGGGTCCAATGCCTGGCTAACGCCAGTGGGTCCGGGATTTAAGACTAAAACGCACGCCTAACGCCAGGTAAGTATCTTCTTCTAATTTTTTCATCTCCCATCTCCCTCTCAAGCAAGAGTTTGCTCCCAAGAACACAAACAACAACGAATTGCTCTCACACTCACACTATAACTCATAGATTACCCACACATATACACACCCACATCAACTCTTCACCCACACATCTGCACACCCACAGCACACACAAGTCTGCACAGGCTCAATTTCGGGGTTCACCTCATCAAATTAACACTCATCAATCGTTGAGGTATGATTTTATCCCTATTCTGTGTAAATTCGACTTGGGTGTTACAATTATATATGGTGTAGCCATGATTCATGGTGGTTCCTTATGGGTTTATGAATTTCATGGTCATATTGTATGATGTTTTGCATCCCAATCCCCGAAACCCTCTAGGAATGGGCTGAATTTGTTAAACTAAGTGGTATTATGGAACCCCACCCAGATGTGGGTACATGAGGCAGTCCCTCAATTCCATAAGAGCTCTCATGGCATTGTGCACGCCAAGTGCTCGATATAATGCCTCAATGGAAATACATATCCCATTTGGAGCCCGAGTCTCAGGGAAACAACACACTAGTATCATCCATTGTCAACTCCATGAAATGTTAAGTGTAAAGAGTCTCACGAGAAGCCCTTTGGGTAAATTATTCATTAATGTACCAAGGTGAAGTCTGAGTAACCTTTGGAAAGCTTTTGTTACATACTTTGGTGACAGCCACTAACTACTGATCATATGTGCAGGAAAAACAATGCTACCCAGAAGAGCCACTGGCAAGGGGAAGGCCACGTCTTCGGCCCCAGCTAAAAGCAAAGAAAAACCCCCCACAACCCCAAAAGAAAAGAAAAGGGGGGATGCTACTTCCAGTATGACTGGTGAGGAAGTAGTAGCTGATGTCGCTGCTATGAGACAGCGACCCACTGGTGAACGGGAATATGGTCTCAACAGCATACAAGTGCAATCCAGGAAATGGTATGCACACTACAAACCCAAGCATGTTCACCCTGAAGGGGCCATTAAGGAAGGGAGTCTAAGATCAAAATTCCCAACGATTTGGCGGAGCATCCATGAGTTGGGGCTGGGATATGTGTTCAGACACAATGGTGACATCAACCTCAACTTAGTCCGAGAATTCTACGCAGGGTTTGACCCTAAGGAAAAGAACGGATTGGTGCCAATTCGTGGGCACTTGGTAGATTTTTTGGCCAAGGCCATATGTGACTTCCTAGGTACACCAAATGTTCCGGTGGATCCTTNACAAATTGCCATAAAAGATTTCCAAAGAAGAAAATGAAGGTTGAGACCCAGGTGTGGCTTAAAGTGATTAATGCACGGATACTACCATGCAACCATGACACCTTAATCAGCCGAGAGAGGATTTGTGTGCTCTACTTCCTCATGACGGGGCAGAGGGTGAATGTGGGCCAGCCGATGCGCTATCAAATGGGGTTGGTGCGTTCGAGCAATAGAATTGATTGAATAACATTCCCAAATTTCATAACTCAGTTCCTGGTAAATGAGAATGCAGTGGTTGAGCCCAACTTTGACCATACCATTGATCAATTCCAACGAGAGACTAACATCTCTGGCCTAAGACTGAAGGAAGAGCCTTCCCTGACCAATGCAGAGCGCAATGTGTGGGATGATAGCTTCATGGACCATCTTTATGGGATGATGGATTTGCAGTTGCGAATAGGAGGTCGATCGGCGTCAGTTGATGAGAGAGTTGAATTGGATCAGAGGTACCCGCTCAATGCTCATGCGCAACAGATGATTGGAGCGGGTGAGGGATACAGGTTCCCTGATGATGAGGATATCAACACTCCTAATGACTCTGATGCAGAGCCGATGCGCTCGGATGAGGAAGATGATGAAGAAGATGAGCATGAGGAGGAGTGGAGAGTGTCAGATGATGACGACGCTGAATGATCAGGGAGTTTCTTGTACCTTGCTTCTATGTATGTTTTTGTCTCTATATAATGCACTGGGGACAGTGCATGGATTAAGTGTGGGGTGTGTATGTTGTATTTTGTTGTACTTACGAATTGTGGAATTCTTGTACCGTATGTGGGTTTGTATTGTAGTTTTGTATTCATGATAGTAAATGATTTTCTTTCTTTTAAGTTTTTGTAGTTGTTTTAAATATATATAAAAATTATGGACTTTTCCCGACGATGGACCTCTTAGACAGCTCTCTTGAGGGAAGTAAGTCTAAAGAAAATACCAAAAAGATTTTTTTTAGGTAGTGTAGTAATTTTCCCTTGGTTTTTCTTTTGACCACGGTTCTTTTCCAAGGGTGTAGCTTGAACCGGGTAATTTAAATTAAGTTTATTTTTGTTTCTAGAGTAGTTAGGAAGAAACTGAGTAAATTAGAGATACCCTATGACATGTTTGATGCCGGCATATTAGGTGATGGCATACATTCTGTTTTCCCTTATATTTGGTTTGACATGTGATGCCTGAATAAAAATAAATAACCTATTTTGTAACGCCTTAGCTCAGTTGTTTGACTTGTATTCTACATAGTGTGATGTGGCTTAATTCTCTCAATTTCGTGTGCTTTCTTGACTTGAGAGTTGAATAAAAACCGTTGTGATTGAGTCATGTGCAATGTGTGAGTGAGGTTTAGTGATTTTCTATGCTATCCTGTATAATCTAGAAATTGCCCCGTGTGTCAATCGAAGCAAAATTGTAGGTTATGCTAGTTTAGGGAATGACGTAGGCATTTTCTTGCTTGATCATAGATGTGCTTGTCACATAAGAATTACATTTTTCATTGCTAGCCCCTTTGAGCCTTTAGACCTTTTCTTTGGTACCCACATTACAAGTCGTACCCCTATTTTGTTCTTAAATTGAGATTTTTGCATCTTTTCCTCCTAAGGCACTTATTCGCTAAAAGAAGTAAGGTGGGATATTGGGGAATAGTTTTTGAGTGGAGCCATGGAAAGTCCTGTTAGTGCACTAAAAATTGTATTCAAAAGTCACTAGCCAATGAACTTTCATGTATGGAGTGTGTGTAGGAAAGAAGATAAAAAACCAAAAAAAAAATAAAAAATTAAGATTTTATTTTGTGCTAGTGAGAATATAGAAGTGCTTAATTGAAAAGGGCTATGTTGAATATGAATTGTGGCAAGGGAATTGGTTGAGAAGAATATGTGTTGATTTGTGAAATTAGTGTAATAAAATGCTTAGGAGGGTTAGGCCTCATTTGTTTTTTTTAAGATTAAGACGTCTGAATCTGAATACACATCTTAATATCAAG
>ML378070.1:388-16214 GCA_005239525.1 Nicotiana knightiana | reverse complement strand
AAGCCATTAAGCTTCGGTTCGGTTCGGTTTTCGGTTTCGGATCGGTTTTGAACACCCCTAGTTCAGCAGGATTTAGGTACCAGGGTGGATTTGAGCACAACATTTCACCCCATTGGCGCGCTATTCAGTTTCTTGAGGATATTCTCCGTGCGTGTGTGATTGAGTTTGGAGGGTCTTGGGATCAGTTCTTGCCATTGGCGGAGTTTGCTTACAACAACAGTTATCAGTCCAGCATTCAGATGGCGCCGTATGAGGCTTTATATGGTAGGAGGTGCATATCTCCGGTGGGTTGGTTTGAGCCGGTTAAGGCCAGGATATTGGGCACAGAGTTAGTTCAGAATGCATTGGAGAAGGTCAAGGCGATTCAGGATAGACTCCGTACAGCCCAGTCCAGACAGAAGAGTTACGCGGACCGGAAGGTTCGTGATGTTTCATATATGGTCGGAGAGCGGGTTCTGCTTCGGGTTTCGCCTATGAAGGGCGTTATGAGATTTGGGAAGAATGGAAAGCTGAGTCTGAGGTTTATTGGCCCTTTTGAGATATTGAGGCGTGTTGGGGAGGTTTCTTATGAGCTTGACTTACCTCCCAGCTTGGCAGGATTTCATCCAGTATTTCATGTTTCGATGCTCCGGAGATATCACGGTGACCCGTCTCATGTCTTGGATTTCAGCTTAGTCCAATTGGACAAGTATCTATCATATGTTGAGGAGCCTGTAGCTATATTGGATAGGCAGGTTAGAAAGCTCAAGTTAAAGGATATTGCGTCAGTAAAGGTTCAGTGGAGGGGTCAGCCAGTCGAGGAGGCGACTTGGGAGACCGAGCAGGATATGCGGAGTCAGTACCCTCATCTTTTCCCAGCTTTTTTTCTATGCTCGTTCGAGGACGAACGATTTTCTTAAGAGGGGGAGTATGTAACGACCCGGCTGGTCGTTATAAGAATTTACGCCCCGATCTCCTATTAATTGTTTTCCCCAAGTCTATTTCTGCTAAATTGAATTTTCGGGACATTCAGTTTTGAGTTTCGGAGAGTTTTGGGACACTTAGTCCCTAAATGAAAGTTTCCCGTAGTCGGAACAGTGTAAAGACGGCCTCGGAATGGAAATTCGATGGTTTCGTTAGCTCCTTTAGGTGATTTTGGGGTTGGGAGCGTGTTCAGAATGCATTTTGGAGTCCGTAGCTCATTTAGGCTTGAAATGCCGAAGCTTGAATTTTTGAAGTTTCTAGTTCGTTAGTGAGTTTTTTGATCCGAGGGTCGGAATGGAATTCCAGAAGTTGCAGTAGTTCCGTCATGTCTGTCTGCGTAAAATTTGAGGTCATTCAGATGAGTTTAGACGTGTTTCGACGTCGGATATGAATTCTAGAATTTTCCTAAGTTCCTAGGCTTGAACCTATGCATAATCGATGATTTTGATGTTATGAGACGTGGTTTTAAGGCTCGACCTAGTTCGAATAAGGTATGAGGGTCGGTTGGTGGTTTTGGTTGAGGTCCAGGGGGCCTCGGGGTTGTTTCAGATGCTTAACGGGAGAATTTGGGACTTATCAAATGGTTGAAGAAGACCTCTTCTGGTGTTTTTGCACCTGCGAAGGTTTTCCCGCAGGTGCGGTCACGCAGACGCGGTAGGGCTGATCGCAGGTGCGATGGCGAGGGATTTTGCCAGTGGTCGCAGGTGCGACCTGAGTTCCGTAGGTGCGTAACCATAGGAGCGACCAAATGACCGCAGGTGCGGCCCCAGTGGACTTAAGTGAATTCCACACCTGTGATGCTTTTTCCGCAGGTGCGGTGATCGGGACTGCAGGTGCGAGATCCCTGTGTGTTTATTCCAAAAATACGAGGGTTTATTTCATAAGTCTATAAATCGTTTGAGATCTCGGGAATTGGTGATTTTAAGTGGGTTTTGAAGAGAAGGATCATAGATAATGTTTCTAATCCTAATTCATTTTTAGACCATTAATCCCCATTGTTTTCCTTAGTTTAATTATCAAAGAATGGGGTAAAACCCATGGGAAATTGATGAAACTTCCCCAAACTGAAATTCTGAGAATTTAAGGGGTTTTTGGCATCAGATTTCGATTGTTTCTGGTCGAGTGAGTTCGTGAGTTAATGGGTGTCCGGAAAATATAACTTTTACCTGATTCCGAGACGTGGGCCCAAGGGGCGTTTTGGTCATTTTACTTAATTTCGCGCCTTAGCTTTGAATTAAATAGTAGAATGAGTGTCTTGAGATGTTATTTACAATATATAATTGAATTGTATAGATTTGGGCCATTTGGAGTTGGATACTCGTGGCAAACATGTGGTTTTGAGTTGATTCTGAGCCGGTTCGAGGTAAGTGGCTTGTCTAACCTTGTGTGGGGGACCTTTCCCCTTAGGATGTGATATTTGGTAATTGAATGCCTCGTATGTGAGGTGATGAGCGCGTACTTGTGCTAATTGTTGAAAATCCATTTTACTTTAAGTATTTAGATTGATTTTCTTTCTTACCTGTTTTATTCTACTTGCAATTTTAGTCTATGTTAGCTTAGAAAAGCATGCCTAGTTGCCCTAAATTGCCTATTTGCTTAAGTTGCTTTAATTGTACTACGTGAAGCATGTTAGGCGAGAACTACTTGTTGCCTTGTATTTTTGCACTCTAATTCTGAATATCTTCTTGTTGTGGCTGCGTATTTACATTGGGACTACGGATGTGGGATTCCGGTAGCTCCCCCCCTTGTTTGTTTACTTTGGGATTGCAGGTTAGATTCCCGATAGATCCCCCTGTAGATTTACTTTGGGACTGCGGGTTAGATTCCCGATAGATCCCCCTGCATATTTACTTTGGGACTGCGGGTTCGATTCCCGATAGATCCCCCTGCACATTGATAGCTGGACTACGGGACAGTGTCCCGGGAGATCCTTCGAATATACACATATGATGGACTATGGGACGGTATCCCGGGAGATCCTTTGGATATACACATATGATGGACTACGGGACGGGTAATATTGTAGACTTTTGCATTATTTTTGAGTGGTATATGTCGAGCGACATTTATATACAATCTTTCTTTAGTTGTTCAGTTTTAATTAATTATTTTGCAAGTTACGTTGTTTTTCCCCATTGTTAGGCTTACCTAGCTATAGGGACTAGGTGCCATCACGACATGTTCATGGAGGGCGAACTGGGGTCGTGACATTTCTGTATACTTAGTACCTGTTTCTTATGTGAATCCTCATGCCTATGATTGGTACATTAGTGATCATAGTCTTAGCTATTTGGTCCTGTTATGTTAGTATAATCCTATACCCTACTGTATCCCCCAATCCCCTAAATCCTTAGGAATTTCTGATTGTATAATGCCTACTACATGTTTTCCCTCACATGCTCTACATTTGTCCCTCGAATCCCATTACCCCTGCTTGTGATTGTTGGACTATTCCTGGTCCTTTGTGTGATGTTGAATTTGTTGGTGTTCCTGCCCTTTTAGTGGTTAAACTTCTTTGTTATAAAACTATTCCAATCCAGTTTCCCTATTCAAAACTATTTTCTTACTTACCCTTTTAAAAACTATGTCAAGCACTCTCACATATACTCTTAGAAGTCTAGGTTCTGCCCCCTCTGTGTGAGCATTGCCTTGGGACCCTTGAGCTCCCTATGAACTTTGACACACAGAGGCGGCCATTCCACACTGCACTTACTCTATCTTGGCTATGAAATCTGGGTGTGAGCACTACCCAGGATCCCTTGAGGTCCTTAGGGAGCTCTGACACACCCGGATTGTGAAAAGGCTGTGAAACATTACTTGGCATTGAGGACATGGAGATCTGGGCCTATTTTGTAGGCTCCCTATAGTTAACTTCTTATTTTTCTTCTATTTCAGTTGTGTAATTATTATCCCATGGTCTGTAATAATTTATTGTAAACAACTCTGGGGTCGGATATTGAAATGGGTGGGTGATATGCATGATGTAGTATAATTAAGGGTAGAGACCATGTTTCTAGGTTTATTTTCTCTATGCGCAATAGCAGCCATGTTTAGGTACAACATGCCATGCATTAGATATCATGCTACTTAGGCTCATATATACTGTTTTCCTTTCAGCATGTCATCATTCATTACCCTCATTTAGAAATCCTGCCTATAGGACAAATAATTAAGTAAACGGCTATTACGTGATTCTGTCCATATAATCATATTCTGAAACTTCATTAGAAGTCCTGTCCTAGGATAAATAATGTTAACTGCAATCCTGTATCACCATGCCTATGCACTTAGAGATCCTGTTTCTAGGTAAACAACACTAAAATAAACTGCCACTATTGCATATTCTGAAATCGTGCTTAATGCTGTAATTATTGTGCATTTAGAAATCTTGCTTAGGATTCTGTATTCTGCATCCCTACTTGTGCATTAGATACCATGTCTTAGGATTTCATTCATACTCACTTAACAAGACCTAGTCTAACTACTGCTGCATGTTATTTTACACCTAGGCAAGCCTTAGGAAATCAGTTAAAGAAATAAAGCCAGAACTATCCTTTGTGGTTAGTGTTCAACTGTCAGCATGCTTAAAACCAGTAGGCAAGCCTGATTAAGACTTCCTCTCTGAGTTATGCAATAAATTTGTCTTTGTTATAATCACTTAGACACCATGCGTAGGATCTGAATCTGGACCTTAATTGTGTATGAGACATGCTGTTTATGTGCACTGTTTGTGGAGGTCTTTGAGCCCGTTCCTGTTTATGTGCTACCCCTTGTCTTCAGTCCTACTTGTTTATTATATGTCGCCTTAGCATTTTCACCTTTAAAACCTGAGGGTCTGCCTAGCACCTCCTTTAGGATAGAAGTCCTAATTTCCTCCGGGACTGATAGGAAGAGACGGGTAACAACATACAATAGAGGTCGAGAACATCACTCGATTTAGTTACTTTCACGGGGTGGGAAAGGGTATAATATGAATATGATGACCAGTGCGCTAATACCACGTGTAGCCCCTCTTCGAGGAGTGATTACCGGGTAATGCATTGATGTGATCCATATTATTATAAACCTACGATACCTTTTATATGCTTAGATCGTAATCCTTTCAAAATCTAATCTTCTTTACTATTTTCAAACATCTGCATGCTTAAGACTTAAATCCCCTCTTATTTGTTTGTTTGCTAAGCCGTATCATAGAAACCATTTGGCCGGGAACCACACTTGTTGATCCTGAGGGGTGCCTAACACCTTCCCCTTAGGATAATTTCAAGCCCTTACCCAATCTCTGGTTAGTAACGTAGTTGTAATTGAACCTCATAGGTGCCCTAATGCACCGTTAAAATCGTTAGGTGGAGACTCGTCAAAATATGCAAACCCCTTTCCCAAAAGGAACGAGTTATCTCAACCAATGTCATAAACCCCTTTCAACCGGCCTCGAAAGGAGCGCTTGGGGAAAAAAAGGGGGCGCGACAAGCGGTCCCTTGCTCTGTGGATCACTCTGATTTCATTTAATAATTCATTGAATAACTTTACTAATGAGCTTTCACTGAGTGTGTATGTAGATAATGGTTAGATCTCGCAGTGGTTCGAAAAAACAACAAGGGAGGAGAGAATCCTCCCGGGGTCGGGGGAGAGAAAAAAGACTGCACCCCTAGCTCCTCCAAGAGTCATTTGGAAGAAAGAAGCCCTTCGGATACCCACTCCCGACACTTCTGAGACTAGTGAATATGTCCCCTCCCGGGAGATTTCTGAAGGGGAAGCTACCAAAACCCAAAAAGAGGCACAATACCAGCCTTTCCACCTCGTCGATGAATCTACCTTCTTGTCTGGGTCGTCTGAGGGCTCAGAAGGAGGTAGCGAGACTCCGACACCACTTGCCCTAATTGCTGCAACTTTGGCCTCCACAGCGGCTCTAGTTAATGTTGATAGTGATGAGGATGTCCCGGATGACGGGAGAGGTGGTGAAACCCAGGTTAGGGGTTTGTTGAGATCAATGAACCCGGTGGTGTGGCCAGACAGATTCGTCAGTGAGAAAGCCTACCACAAGTTCCGGGAATGGTGGCTCAAAGGTCACTCACACTTGGGAGGGATTTCATAGAGCGATATCTTCTACCCCACAATTCCAATGTCAAGAGGAAATTCAATGAAAAGATGGGATGGAAGTTCTTCACCAGCAAGATACCGGAGGCCAACCAGTACTTGGTCAAGGAATTTTATGCTAATGTCTCCCACATCAAAAAGGGCACATATTTGACCAAAGTACGAAACCGGAAGATTAAATTTGATGGCAAGTCGCTGAATGAGTATGCTGGGTTCGATGATGTGGATGAATCCCTCTATGTGGAGAAGGTGGCAATTGATGAGTTAACTTGTCCATGGCTTTCATCAGTGATAGCCATTCCTGGGACTACTCCAGCTTGGCTTACACATGGAGTTTTAATTTTAAGGAAAACCCTGAACTTTGAAGCAAAAGGGTGGTCCACCTTCGTGTGCATTCAGATAGACCCCTCTCAGCATGACAGTGATATCCCGATCTCCAGGGTGATTATTGTGGCTTCTATCATGGCGGGGTTCGCGATAAATATGAGGAACATTATGGCCAGAGTCATTACCAGAGCTATTGGGAAGGATGAGAGATCATAGCCCTACCCAAACTTCCTCACCATGTACTTAGAGGAACAAGGTGTAGAAGGGACGGACTTTGACACGAAAGTGAAGCCAAAAAGGCCCTTCTCCTGCTACAGCCTTCAGGGTCCAGACAACCCCAAGTCCAAAGGCAAAGCCACTACCTCTGTCGGCCAGTATGAAGAGCCAAGGATAGTGGCCACTGGGTCCGAGACTTCCACATCCGAGGGTTCATCTGCTGCCATGCCACATCCACCTTCAGGTCCATCTACCTCTATCCCACCTTTTGTGCTCTCTTCATCAGCTTACCCTCAGACTGCATTGAGGGTTAATCAGACTTTGGCCAGCATCAACAATTGGATGTAGGTAGCTACTTCAAAGCTATCTGCCTTATCCAGTGCAGTCTCAACTCAGATAGTTCCAACACAGTTCCAGATGCCTCCATCAGTGGAGGAATCATTGAAGACTATCCTTGAAACCAAAAGAAGATTCTGGAGTGCCTGGGTACTCATGAGAAGGTGATCAAGGAGCTGGGTAAACAGGTGAGGAAGGTGAAGAAGAGTCAAGAGACTTTGAAGAAGGAGGTGAAAAAACTTACTTCTGCCGGCGACATTCCTCTGGATCTCCTTATGGGAGAGACTGCCCCTGCAGTACAGACATCACAGCCAGCACATGTACCAGAGCAGGAGGCTGACAGAGAGCTGATGAGGAGAGTGGTGATACCCTAGACCCTAGACTGAGGACTTGGAGATTGAGCTGGAAGATGCTGAGGGAGGTGATGAGTCTGCACAGCCACAAGATCCCATCAGTGACGCCATGCATACAGAGACCTCATAGGGAGTTTTCTTTACTCTCTATCCCTCCCCTATTATAATTTTTNGGGGGGGGGGGGGTGGTCTTATTTGGATTGGTTGATTTTGATGACTAGTTTGTAATAAATTTGATACTATTTTCTTTATTTTTACTTATCGTATTCTCATTTTCGTTATTTTTCACTTTTGGTATGTATATAACTTTACCATTCTATGTATATATTCATCCCCATTTTGTGTATATTCGTTTCAATCCCCTATTGTACATATTCATTTTAATTTCCGCACTTTACTTTATAACTTCTTTAGTAATTTTTCTTAATAGCTTAGCTTCTTATTTCCTTTAATAGATTAGCTTCTTTCTATAATTTTGCGTGATTAATAAGCCTTTGGTTTTCTTAATGCCACGGTTCTTTCCAAAGGTGGATGTTGTGCGAACCGGGTGGCTCTTCCCAACGATGGATGTAGTGACAACCTTCTTAAGGGATTGAGTCTGTTTTTCTTTTTGTTTTTGATATATAGTAGTAATGAAGAAATGTGTCTCAAGTAGGCTTCACTTGGCACTAACACATTTAACTTTGACCTCATGGTTAGAGACAATTTGGTTGACGAGATTAGCTCTAGTTGTGACCTTTAGACTCTTGAGTTGACCAAAGTTATCATCAAGTGGTTTCTGTGAGCCATATGTGAACTTCAATCTTAGATAGGGTTGTTGTGGGCCCTCGACTCTATTCTCTTTAAAAACCCAGTAGCTTGAGAGGTGAGGTATTGAATTGCAAGTCCAAGTCCCGTGCCAACAAGTCTAGAACTTTCCTTGAATGTTTGTCTAGGCAAAATTCTAAGTGTAGCTCGACTTGAGAAGTGATTATAGGCTCTCCTTGGTCCCATTTGAACTTTAAAAACTTCCACATCCTACCAATATGATATCCCTAGTCAACCCCTTTGATCCTAAGCCTTTTTCATTCAATAACCTCATTACAAGCCTTTATCCGTTTTACAATGACCTTCTCTTGGAACCCAATCTTTCCTTAGCATTCATGTTGAACAATAGGCAAAAATCATAAGTTTGGGGGAGAGAGGAGGAACTTCAAGTGATAAAAGTTTCAAAGAACAAAAAAGGGCATTGATGAAAAGGAGAGGCAAGGAAAAGGATGAAAAGATAAAAAGAAAGATATCAAAAATAAAGAAAAGTTTGAAGCAATTCAAAAAGAACAATGTTGAAAGGAATGGAAAGTTGAGAAAAGGAGAAAATGATCATCACGAGTAAGAAAGAGTGACGATGCGTCTCTCTAGTTCCCCTAAGGAAGAAGAATATGACTCAAAAAGTCAAAAAGATATGAGCCGAAATGAGAAAATGGAGTGCTTAAGGAAAGATGAACCCATCATCGTTCGTTATGTCCTACCTTGATCCAAAAATCCTGCATTGCATCCCGTTAAAGCCCTATAGGATTTCAAGTTGAGTGAGTGGCGATTTACATGAGGGGCAAGCTTATGGTACTTAGAGCCGGACTTTTGACATTCTTTTGAGAGCGATGAATGCAGTTCTTTACAATCCCTGTTTTGAGTGTCATATTCTATAAGGTAAGATTATCTCATAGAGAGTAGAGGAGGAGGAGGAGTCTGGGATCCACAATGACATACGTGAGAGAGCGCGCTTCCTTGATGAATTGAGTCAACTCTTGATGCTCTTGCGTCACTCTAGAACTATGGAACTCAAAAGGTCACAGCAGGATATTGCTGATAATGCATTTGTGTAGAGGGTAATTGTTAGTCCCAATTGATGCTTGATGATGTCACCTTATAACAACTGAATTTTCCTTTCTTTTTCTTGTGGAGATAGGAATTACCTTGTTTGCTTGAGGACAAGCAAAAGCTTAAGTTTGGGGGAGTTGATAACTAGGGATTTTAGCCTATTATTTGCTCTCTTTTGCTTAGGTTTTGGGTCAAAAATGCGTAAAGGTATTCCCGAAAACTAACTTAATGTGCTTGCTTGCAGGGTTTGGTCAAAATGAGGCAAAGAAGCCAAAATAAGCTCATGCAGGAGGCAAACTTGCACAAACCAAAGGCTAGAATTAGACAGCTGACCGTGATGGAAAAGCGCGGTTGCGTTGGGTTCACCGATGAGGCGGATACTATTATGCGGCCCGCGATATTGAGGTTCAGAGAAGTTCCATTTAAGTATAAACATTGCTGCTGGCCATGTTCAAATTACGCGGCCGCGTATTGGTCTAACACGAACGCGAAGGATATTCCGGTGAGAGCGCAACTTGAGGTTTAAAGACCCTGCAGGTCGAGTTTAACTGAGGAACGCGGTCTGCGAACAAAAATATGTGGACGCGATTGAAGCTAACGCGGATGCGAATGAATTTACGCGATCCACGAAACCTAGTCCAACCCAAGCCTAGATTTGAAGATACGCGGACCAAGCTTGTATTTGCACGGTCGCGAAAGTCCAAGCGCGGACGCGTCTATTATTATGCAGTCAGTGAAACCTATGTAGGGGAATTTTTTTCCAAAAATGTTAGCTGTGTATAAATAGATCTTTTTGACATTTTTAGGTCAAATTTTGTAGCAGGGAACACGTGAATAACCACACTTTACCATTTTGAGTAATTTTAGAGTAGTGTTAGCTTCTATCTTTAGGTTTCATTCTTGTATTTGAATTTTATGGCTTATATTACATATCCATCTTTGATTTCTACCATTATTATGAGTAGCTAGACCTCATAGTTAGGGTTATGACCTAACCCTAGTGTGGGTATTTAATGAGTCTTGAGTTTTAGGGCTTAATTGATTATGAGTTAGTGATATTTAGCTTATTTCATGCTTTAATTGTAGAATTGATCGTTGCAAACATCGAATCGTTCCTTTATGACTTAGGCTCTTCTTGAGAAAGAGAGACTAAGTCTAGGAAAATTAGGCTACCAAGGAATTGGGGTGAATTCAAGAGATTGATAGCCCCAATTAAAGGGTAAAACCTAGAGATAATAATACCCGACTTGAGCCGATTTCAGTTGCATTGCTTGAACACCTATTTGGGCTTGAGAAAGCCAAATCGGGCAAAGTCACTCAAACTACCAAGAGGTATAGAGTGAGTATTTATTTGTGAAGGTTATATCACGACCCCAGTCATAACAGGCTAGTCCGAGACTCTCGACCCCATTAGATACTCTCCTAGGTGGAAGTCACTTCCCTAGTGCTTTTTATCATTTGAAAAACTCTCACAAAAACATTGTACTTGGATTACTTTTAGCAATAAATAGCATTAAAATTAGAATAGAAACAATCCCAACCATGGTTAGAAGTGCAATTAGAAACAACACGCACAACTAGATTAAGTAGAAACCCAACTCCCAACCAATATTAACTCTCTGTAAATATCGATCTCGACCTATCGGGTAAAACTGCATCGACCTCTCCTCGCCAGTTTATAGTGGTGTAGGGTTAGAGCCGATCAGTTGGCCCAGATTTACATTCGAGAGATAGTCCGGTTACATGGCGTGCCTGTTTCCATCAATCACATAGAGGCCCCCAGTTCACTTCGCATTTCTGGAGAGCCTTACAGAATGAGTTGCGCACCCGTGTAGAGCTCATCACAGCATTCCATCCACAGACCGATGGGCAGTTAGAGCGGATAGTTCTGATATTGGAGGACATCCTAAGAGCATGTGTTATTGACTTTGGGGGACAGTGCGTTTAGTTCTTTCCTTTAGCCGAGTTCGCTTACAACAACAGTTATCAGTCCAGCATAGAGATGGCTCCATTTGAGGCTTTATATGGTCGGCGGTGTCGTTCTCCCATCTGGTGGTTTGAGTCGGACGAGGCTAAGTTATATGGTACGGATTTGGTGAAGGATGCCTTGGAAAAGGTAAAGTTGATTCAGGAGCGGCTCCGAGCGGCACAATCCAGACAGAAGAGTTACGCGGATCAGAAGGCGCGCGATGTATCATTTATGGTCGGCGAGAAGGTTCTCTTGAAAGTCTCTCCAATGAAGGTTATTATGAGATTCGGAAAGAAGGTCAAGTTGAGCCCAAGGTTTACAGGCCCATTTGAGGTGTTGAGGCGAGTGGGAGAGGTTTCTATTGTTGATAGACATGATCTCCAGTTGAGGTCCAAGAGGATTTCCTCAGTGAAGGTCTAGTGGAGGAGCCAACCAGTCGAGGAGGCGATTTAGGAGTCCGAGGAGGACATGCAAAGCAGATATCCACACTTATTCGGCACTCTAGGTATGATTCTAGACCCATTCGATGACGAACGTTTGTTTAAGATGTGGGGAATATAATGACCCAACTGGTCGTTTTGCTTTTTAGAAACCCCGTACCCATAAATAGGACTTCCCAAACTTTCTCTTACTGATTTATGACTTGCCGGGATGGTTGGTTCGGGATTTGCGAGTTTGGAGTGAAACCGGAACACATGGTTCCTTAAGGTTGGCTAAAAAAACCAAGTTTTACTTTGGTCAATATATTGAGTAAACGACCTCGGAATTGGGATTTCACGGTTCCAATAGGTTCGTATGATGATTTCAGACATGAGGGTATGTTCGGATCGGGTTTTGGATGACCCGGGAGTATTTCGGCGCCTATTAGTGAAAGTTAGTTCTTGAAGGTTTTAGAAGTCCTTTAAATATGATTTGGAACGCGTTTTGGTGATATCGAGGTCCAAATGGAATTCCGAGACCAGGAATAGTTTCGTAATTTCATTTAAGACTTTCATGCAAAATTTGGTCTCATTCAGAGTAGTTTAAGTACGTTTCGGCGCATTGGAAATGAAATGAAGAACTTGAAGTTCTTAAGTTTGATTCAATTGGTTTTGGGGTGCGATTCTTAGTTTTAATGTTGTTTTTGGCATTCCGAGAGTTCGAGCGAGTCTGTCTTATGATTCCAAACTTGTAGGTATGTTTGTACGGGGCCTCGGGAGCCCCGGGTGCCATTTAGACGATGTGTTAGTTAAGTTTGAAACTCAACAGGGCTGCTGGTGCACCAGTTCTGGTGTGCCCACTTGCGGTTGGCCAGCCGCAGATGCGATCCATGAGCCGCAGAAGAGAAGGAGGGAGGACAACCCATGCACCGCAGGTGCGAGGTCAGTGGTCGCAGGTGCGGGCTTGTGCGCAAATGCAATCCCTTGAGCCCGCAGATGCGGAGCTTGACCAGTAGGGGAAAATGCGCACCTCCGATGGATTCTCCGCAGGTGCGGACAACTCCCCGCAGGTGCGAAATTGCTGGAGGCAGTGCACTTCATTTAATACGGGACTTAGGCATTTTTCTCCCATTCTTTACACACTGGGGCGATTCTAGAGCTTTAAAAGGGGGAGATTTCAACCTGGTTATTGAGGGTAAGTAATTCCTACATTAATGTGAGTTTAATACATAGATTATAGGTAGATTTCAACATAAAAATTGGTAGAAATCATGGGTTTGGAAGAAAAACCTAAGGTTTAATAAAAATGAGATTTTACCACGAAAATGATTATGAAACTTAGTGAAAATTATATATTTATGTTCCTTAGGTTGTGGGTAACAACTTTCTTCAAAAATTTCCTGAATCCGGGCACATGGGCCCGAGGATGAAGTTTTAGGAATCTTGCAATTTGAGTTGGGGAATTGCTTTAATAGTTGGGATATGAACTTTTAAGCCTATATTGATTAGTCTTTGCACTATTTGGATAGTTTTGGATTGTTCGGCACCGAATTGAGGGTTTGGGGCATAAGCTTGGACATGAAAATAGGCCTTGAAGTGAGGTAAGTCTCCTTTTTAACCTTGTAAGAGAGAAATTCCCCATAGGTGAATTGAATTAATATGTGATTATTTATGGGGGCTACGTACACGTGAAGTGATGAGAGTCCGTATATATATATATACTATTCCTGTTATGTCTGGATAGTTTTAGGCTTACACCATGCTTCGTGGACACTGTTAACTGATCATGTATGTTGATTGTATTGGATAGGAACTAAATTTAAGATTTAAGAATTTCAAAGGTTTCAAGTAAAATTATTATTTTGAAAAGAATTGAGGGAAGCTATGTTATATTTATATGTAACCGCGTCGCAAATATATTCCGCGAGCGGGATGACTATTTCCATTACTCTCATGGGAGCGGGTTGTTCTCCTCGGCATGATAGATGCATCTATGGTTTGCGCCGTTCGACCCTCGACAGTGCACAATTTACATTTATGTTGGATCGGGCCGAACGTCCTCAGTGGAATTTGTGTGTGATATTAGAATTGGAAGCTTTTTTATAGTTGGTATAAATTTAGTGTTTTAGAGATCATTTGTTTAAATAAAGGAAGTGTTTTACTTTTCTCGAAAATGATGGAAGAACTGTTCAGTTATTTTTTGTTCTAAGTTTATTGTAGTTCTATATATCGTGTTTATTTAGAATCACACATTATTATTTTGTCTGCCCTAGTATGTGTCGAAGTCGACCCCTCGTCACTACTTCTTCGAGGTTAGACTAGATACTTACTGGGTACATATTTTTATATACTCATGCTACACTTATGTACTTGATTATACATGATTTGAGGCGGTTGCATCTGGTCACCAGTCCGATGCGTAAATTGATTTTCCAGTTCGAGACTACCCGGTGAGCTGCCCTTTTGAGCCGTTCTGCAGCAGCTGGAGTCTTTCCTATGCTTTATTTTCTGTCTATTTTTTTCAGACAGTAGGCTAGCATTTATTTTATATATTCTACTAGATTTCCCATATACTTGTGACACCAGATCTTGGCACACACACTAGTAGACATTTTTTTAGTTATTTTGGGGTTGTATTTAAATGATTACGGTTGCCTTCATTGTTCCGTCTAAATCATAATACATCGGTAAATACTAAAAATATTTTCAGTTAATGTGGAATTTTATCTACTTAGTGATTTACTCTATTCGGGAGATTTTAGTTTAATCTGTGTTGACTTTCCTAATAATGATGTTGGACGCCATCATGGCTTAATATGAAATTGGATCGTAACACTATTGGCATAAGTACTTGGCCATTTTCTCAGATTTTCCTTGCAAAATTTCTAAGTTCTCTTCTTTCTTCTTGCATAGTTTTTGACAAACAAAAAGTAAGTGTAGTTTGTTGTTGCCTTATTGAGTTTGCTTAATATTGGTGCTTGAAGTACCACTATACCAGTGGGGTTAATCCGTTATATCGTGGGAGGAAATAATCCTAATCCTCGAATACTAGGAGTGGATTAGGTTCCTTAAGAACACACCGTGAATTCAGTGGGCTCTCATTTATTTTTGTCTCTTCTACATGTCTAGTTCTGATTTGTTTATAGGTTGCAAAATTATTTTTTGAATACAAAAAGATAACAAGATTAAGGAGCTTACTTTTATTTCTTCGTTCATCTTGTATTATGTTTGTGGGAGATTAAATCCTTATAATTTCTACTTCAATTTTTAGAGATTAAATTCTTTGAATTTCTACTCTTTTATTGAGAAAGTTTTTGTGACTTTCTACTCATTTTAATGTCATAAATGGGGCACAAGCTAGTGAGAATGACAATTCATAAAGATTGACATGTTATCAGATGAGGAAAAAAAATTGACATCACAAATAGAGAAGAGTGCCATTGGGCACCTTATTATAAAGCCATTTACAAGAAATTATATCGAGATCAGTGTGCAACAACCGATGGACTACATCTTGAAGGCAAACCAGCAGCCAGATTATTATTAATCACATGGCTGCAAAAGAATATGTCAGTGGCCTTATTTGGCAGATGTATGATACTGTTACAACTACTACAGCCATTGTTGAACACAAAAGAAATTACATACATAATAGATCTTTGGGTCATGTCAAAAGTAGCTCCACGTCCAAGTCATACTTAGCAATTATAGTATATTTGTAATTTTGGGTTTAATCTTCGTGTGCATATATTGTTTCGATGTTTGAACTTGTAATTTTTCCTTTTAATTTTATTGTATATACCTTATACACATATTTTGAAAATTAAACTATGTGATTTGTTAAAAAGATATTAATGGACACGGGGTGCACGTGAGACGCACGAGACAAGACGTACGTATGTCATGGGCGGCTTTCCAACCATGCCCCATGACCCTTGGACGCGACCCGTGGCGTCCCAGCAAGCCTCTCAACGCCTAGCGCCACGGACGGCCCCGTGGTCTTGGCCGCGCCAAGTGACAAGCGCGCATGTGCCTCTGTCGCCCCCACCAATTTCCCTCGTGAGCGCCCAGCCACAAGCAGCTGACAACGGACCTGTTTCTACCCCTGTAGAAAACTAAGTCCTTTTCCTTGTATTATTAGAGTAGTTTTCATTCCATGTACTTTCATTATGTTTCTCTAGCATATTTTAGTCTATTCCTGTAACTAGGATTTATTTTTTTAAGCATTATTAGGGGGGATCAAGCAATCAAACATTTTATAGCAAGCAATTCTCTGTACTGAGGTGTCT
>ML378069.1:0-19716 GCA_005239525.1 Nicotiana knightiana | reverse complement strand
CCTTCTACTCAGGATGACATTGATGAACTTTACCAGGGTCTTAAGGAGATGTTCTATGAGATCTTGGAACTTTCAAGAAAGGGATTTTTAAAGAACTAGGTAGCATTCGACTGTGTCACGACCCAAATTCCCAACCTTAGGGATCGTGATGGCGCCTAACACCACACTTTCTAGGCAAGCCAATGTTAGAGTTCGATTAGCTATTTTTCTTTGATTATCCATTTAAACATAATAAAATAAATTTAAAGTAAACTTAATCTAATGGTTTCAAAAGAATAACTCCATAAATAAAATAGTAAACAAATAAATAAACCGAGCCACAAACTAATTATATAAATAACTCTAAGACTACCCCAGGGTCTGGTGTCACAATTAAAGAATTACTAAAGAATACTACACATAATGGGCTGAAAGAAAAAATATAATTGTTTTGAGAAAATATAAAATAGTCTCTACGAACTAAGAGAAGACTCTCGGAATTTACGAATGCCGGCAGATATACCTCGTGTCTCCGGATAATGGATAGCCGCTACTAAAATCTCTACTGCTGGCCGGTACCTGGATCTGCACAAAAGAGTGCAGAGTGTAGTATCAGTACAACCGACCCCATGTACTGAGTAAGTGCTGAGCCTAACCTCGACGAAGTAGTGATGAGGCTACGCCGGGGCAATTATAACTTAACCTGTAGCAACATATATGTAATAAAGAAATAAAATAATTCTACACAAATAAGAAAGATAAACTGCAACAATAAATAGAATAACTCGGTCGCCTATTCCAAGCCTCAGCTGTAACCAAGATCCCACATAAATTTCCAAACTTTACTTTAAAACAGCCGTATGTGCATAATATGAGAAACAGTAGAGTAAAACAGTAATTTTTTTCCAAATCTTTGTGTTTAAATTCAGTAACACATAAACGTCCTCCCTTATCACTGTCTTGTTGCGGCGTGCAACCCGATCCCACCCATCCAGCCTTGTCACTATCATTTATGTAACGACCCGACCGGTCGTTTTGCGTTATCGGACCCCGGTCCCCTACATGAAACTACCCATAGCGACTTTTTATGATTTATGACTTGCGGGGACTGGTGGTCCGGGATTCTGAGGTGTTTAGAGTGCTATAGGAACAAATGGTTCCTGAAGGTTGCCTTTAAGGCCAAGTTTGACTTCGATCAACATTTTGGGAAAACGACCTCGGAATCGAGTTTTGTCAGTTCCGGTAGCTTTGTGTGATGATTTTGGACCTGGGCGTATGCTCGTAATGGGTTTCTGATGACCCGGGAGCGTTTCGGCGTACAATATTGAAATAAGAAGTTCCTTAAGCTCCTATTGTGGTTTGGACGTGTTTTTGTGTTATCAAGGTCCGAACGGAATTCCGAGACAAGGAATAGTTCCGTTATGTCATTTATGACTTGCCTGCAAAATTTGGTGTCATTCCGAGTAGTATAGGTCGGTTCGACGCGTTGTTAGCGAAGTCTAGAAAACTTAAAGTTCCTAAGTTTGGTTCTTGGGGTTTTGAAGTGTGATTTTGAGTTTTAGCGTTGTTTTGGGTGTTTCGAAGGCTCGAGCGCGTCTGTATTATAGTTTGGGACTTGTTGGTATTTTTGGACGAGGGCTCGGGTGGGTCCAGGGGCCTCTCGGGCACCCAACGGGGCTAAAAACCAGCTAAAATAGCTGCTGGTGCACCTGATCTGGTGTGACCGTAGGTGCGGTTACCCAGTCGCAGGTGGGGGACCGCTCTTGCGGTCCCAAGCATCGCAGGTGCAGACAAAAGTCCGTAGGAGCGGAACCGCTGGTGCGGCCATCCCTCTGCAGGTGCGAACCCAGCCCTTCCCGTCCAGTTCCGCATGTGCGAGCCCTAGCTTGCAGGCGCCAGACCGCAGGTGCGGTCCCCGAGCTGCAGGTGCAGAATCCCTGTAGGCCAGGCAGTATATATTCTTTGAAACTCGGGATTTCACCCCATTCATTCATTCTCCTCCACCATTAGAGTCTTGTAAGCTTGGGGAGAGCACACCACGACCTAGCGACTGTTAAGGTAAGTTAATTCCACCTCAACACTAGTTTAATTCATGATCTTCTAGCTAAATCAACTACTAAATCATTGAAAATTCAAGAATTGGGAAGTAATTTAGGGTTCTTGAGAAATTGGTGAATTACCCATTTATTGCCATAAATCCAAGTAGAAATCATATATTAACGATCCTTAGGCTTCGCGCGTACAAAGTGATGAGAGTCCATACGTAGCGACTATCATGCTATGTCGGGTAGTTTTAGGTCTCACAAGCATGTCTCTATGTGCCTTATATGTATCTTTGGGTGTTCTTTGAGTTGCCTATTGCTGTTGAATTGCTATGGAAATGTGGAAAGTTGCACTTGAACTCTCAGTTGATTAATCCCTGTTACAGGTATAGCCCCTACTGAGTTATTGATATTTTGGTATATATATAAGTACGTATGAGAGTCAGCACTCGAATCGCAGGTATGATTCGCGATCGAGGGAAGCTTTATGGTAATTGTATATAAGGGTGTCAACACTCGAATCGCAGGTATGATTCGTGATCGAGGGAAGCTTTATAGAAATTGTATATAAATGTGTCAGCATTCGAGTCGCAGGTATGGTTCGCGAGCGGGGGAAGCTTTACGTCTATTCAGTGTCTAGATATTTCCTTATGACTCCGACCGGTTGTCTTACCCTTGTGTGCTCTTGGCTTTTTGGTACTGTTTTCATTGATATTGACTTGACATATATTTGGCGGAAAAAGGAAAGTGTACATTGTTGCTTATTTTCAGTAGTTTCCTGGATTTCTGTATTTGATAGGTATCTGCTGCCTACTGTCTCACATGTCTACTGTATTTCGTTATATCTTGTTTTGTATTATTACTGTTGGACCTTAGTGAGTGTCATGTCGACCTCTCGTCACTACCTCTTCGAGGTTAAGCGGGATACTCACTGGGGACATATATATTTATGTACTCATGCTGCACTTCTGTACTTAATTGTACAGGTTTTGAGGCTGGTGTTTCTGGTTATCCGACCGGAGCTTGACATATATCCTGGACCGGACTCCACGGTGAGCTGCCTCCTTTGGAGATTCTCAGTAGTGCTATGGAGTTATCTTTTGTTTATTTCTGTCTACTCCTCTCAGACAACAATACAATTTGTATCATCTTTTGTATATTCTACTAGTTCGCCTGTTGACTTGTGACACTAGTTCTTGGCACGCACATAGTAGACTCTTTATTTTGGGACTGTATGTATATTGGATCACGATCATTGTGGCTGTATTTACTTAATTTGATTAATGTTTCCGCTTTTATTAAATGATTGAAGCTTAAAACTTTGCGAATATGTGGGGTTGGTATGTTAAATAAGGATAATCTCACTAGTAAACAATTGTTGGCTTGCCTGACTCCGGTATTGGGCGCCATCACGACCCGTGTTGGATTTTGGGTCGTGACAACATGGTATCAGAGCACTAGGTTCACGTAAGTCTCACGAGTCACGGGCAAACCCAGTGGAGTCTTGCGGATCGGTACGGAGACGTCTGTACTTATCTTCAGGAGGATATAGGGTGTTAGGAAACCTCTCTTTGTTCTTATTATATCGTACAGTCGATGATTTATTAAATTTATTCTTCTATTCTCTCACACATAGTGAGGACGCGCGCATCTGATGTTCCAGACCCGAGAAGGGCCGCTACCCCCGCTGGTAGAGACCGGAGGAGGGCACCGGCCTGCGGTAGGGGACGAGGGCATCCCAGAGCTATTCCGGTCCTGCCAATAGAGGAGCAGGATGAGGTGTCTCCATTAGCTCCTGCACCGGTAGACTTTATGACGGCGTCGGGGTTCCAGGCAGTCATGGGCCGTATGATGACATTTATAGACACTATGTCCCAGGCTGGTTTATTTCTAGCAGATCCTGCCACTTCTCAGGCGGGAGAGGGAGCCCAGACCTCTACTTCCCAGGCTGCAGGACCGACAACAGCATTACATCACACCCCGGGTACATTACCCATGGGTGGTACCCAGCCTATAGTAGTAGCACCGGAGCCCAGACCAGCTGCGGATGGCAATTAGCAGAAGATGTTAGACATATAGACTCGATTTCACCCTCCAGTCTTTGGGGGTGAGCGAGGTGAGGATGCCCAATACTTCATTGATAGGTGCAGGTATAGACTGCACAACATTGGGATCCTAGCGTCCCATGGGGTGGATTTCATCACATTCCATTAGAGGGCAGAGCTCGCAGGTGGTGGCAGTTTTATTTTCTCAGCAGGCCAGCAGATTCTCCTACTGTCACTTGGGAGCAGTTCACACAGATGTTCTTGGACAGATATATTCCACCCTCTGAGAGGGAGGAGCTGCGGGGTCAGTTTGAGCGGTTAGAGCAGGGGCAGATGTCCGTGACAGATTATGAGGCCAGATTTTTAGAGCTGTCACTCCATGCACTTATTATATTACCCACCGATGCTGAGAGAGTGCATAGGTTTGTAGCAGGGTTGCATCCAGGTATTAGATCCACCATGGCTCGAGAGGTGGAGATGGTTACTCATTATCAGCTCGTAGTGGAGATTGCTCGTAGGATCGAGGGTTATCGGTCAAGGAGCAGGGAGCAGGGAGCAGGGGCAGCATGATAAGAGAGCCAGATTCTCTGGGGATTTAAGAGGTGCCCCAGCTAGGGGAAGGGGTCAGTATAGCAGCGGTCATCCCAGCAGGCCTTTATATTCAGCACCTTCACCACCTCCCCGAGGTGTTCCAGCGAGGCCTCATTTCAGTTCCATGCCAGAGCGCTCCTACCATCCTCCAGACATTCAGAGTTCACACAGTAGTTATCCCAGTCATCCGAGATCCTCCGATCCTTATTTCAGTGCTATGGGGCTCTCATCGCTCTCCGGCCATCCAGGATTCTTCTTTTTCGGGACAGCAGGGTATGTCACATGTGCGATGTTACGAGTGCGGGAATCTGGGCCATGTGAGGATAGCTTGTCCCAGGTTTTGGGGCAAGACAGTGCATCAGGGTTATCAGCCTATGAGTCCAGCACCAGCAGTCCGGCCACCTAGAGGTGGAGGACAGGTCGGCAGGGGTCGTCCTAGAGGTGGAGGCCAGTTAGGGGGAGGTCAGGCAGCTCCTGTTCACTCCGGTGGGGCTCAGTCTTCAGGTGCTCCAGCCAGATTTTATGCTATTTTGGCCAGATCAGATGCAGTGGCCTCAGACGGCGTGATCACAGGTATTATCTCAGTATGTGGTAGAGAGGCTTCAGTATTGTTTTATCCAGGATCCACTTATTAATATGTTTCAGCCCTATTTGCTCCTTTTCTGGATGTTTCTCGTGAGTCCTTGAGATCTCCTATATATGTGTCCACTCATGTGGGCGATTCTGTGGTGGTAGACCGGGTGTATCGGTCTTGTGTGATCACCTTCTGTGGGTTCAAGACCAGAGCTGACCTTTTATTGCTCGACATGGTTGATTTTGAGGTTATTCTAGGAATGGATTGGCTATCTCCCTATCATGCCGTGCTTGATTTCCATCCCAAAACAGTTACTTTAGCCATGCCCGAGTCGCCTAGGCTGGAGTGGAGAAGTTCCTCAGTTAGTACAGCTAGCCGGGTTATTTCATTCTTGAAGGCTCGACATATGGTCGAGAAGGGTTGTCTAGCCTATTTTGCTTATGTGCGGGACACCATCGCCGAGTCTCCAACGATTGATTCAGTGACAGTGGTTCGAGAGTTTGTGGATGTATTTCCTTCGGATCTTCCGGGCATGCCTCCGGACCGTGATATTGATTTCTGCATTGATTTAGCTCCGGATACCCAGCCTATATCTATTCCTCCGTACTGTATGGATCCGAAGGAGTTGAAGGAGTTGAAGGAGCATCTTGAGGAGTTTTTAGCTAAGGGGTTCATCAGACCGAGTGTATCACCGTGGGGTGCTCCAGTTTTATTTGTGAAGAAGAAGGATGGGTCTATGCGGATGTGTATTGATTACCGCCAGTTGAACAAGGTTACCATTAAGAACAAGTATCACTTACCGCGCATCGATGATTTGTTTGACCAATTGCAGGGTGCTCGTGTGTTTTCTAAGATTGATTTGCAATCGGGGTATCATCAGTTGAGGATTCGGGCTTCAGATGTTCCGAAGACTGCTTTTCGTACGAGATATGGCCATTATGAGTTCCCGGTGATGTCCTTTGGCTTGACTAATGCCCCAGCAGCATTCATGGATTTGATTAATATGGTGTTCATGCCGTATATTGATTCCTTCATCATTGTCTTCATTGGTGACATTTTGATCTATTCGCGTAGCCTGGGGGAGCACGAGCAACATTTGAGAGTGGTGCTCCAGAATTTGCGAGAACAGAAGCTATATACTAAGTTCTCCAAGTGTTAGTTCTGGTTGGATTCCATGGCATTTTTGGTGCATATGGTATCTGGAGAGGGTATCAAGGTTGATCCTCAGAAGATCGAGGCAGTTCAGAGTTGGTCGCGTCCTACTTCAGCTACAGAGATCAGGAGCTTTTTGGGCCTAGCAGGCTATTATCGCCGATTTGTGGAGGGTTTCTCTTCTATTGCAGCTCCATTGACTAGATTGACTCAGAAGAATGCCCCGTTTCGATGGTCTGACGAGTGTGAGGCGAGATTTCAGAAGCTCAAGACAACATTGACCTCAGCACCAGTTCTAGTATTGCATTCCGGTTCTGGGATGTACATAGAATATTGTGACACTTCACGCACTGGCTTGGGGTGTGTATTGATGCAGGAGGAGAGATTTATTGCTTATGCTTCACTCCAGCTGAGGGTTCATGAGAAGAATTACCCTGTGCACGATTTGGAGTTGGCGGCGATTGTTCACGCTCTTAAGATTTGGAGGCACTACTTGTATGGAGTGTCATGTGAGGTTTATACAAACCACCGTAGCTTGCAGCACTTGTTCAAGCAGAAGGATTTTAATTTGAGGCAGCGCAGATGGCTTTAGTTGTTGAAAGATTATGATATCACCATTCTTTATCACCCGGGCAAGGCAAATATGGTAGCAGATGCTTTGAGCAGGAAGGCGGAGAGTATTGGTAGCTTGGCTTATATTGTAACAGAGGAGATACCTATGGCCTTGGACATTCAGTCCTTGGCCAATCGCCTAGTGAGGTTAGACCTTTCAGAGCCTCATCGAGTTTTAGCACATGTGGTTGCTCAGTCTTCGTTATTGGGAGAGATTAAGGCCCGGCATTTCTATGATCCGTGCTTAGCTGAGCTTCGAGAGACAGTGGTTCAGGGTAGGGACAAGGAGGCTACTATTGGCGAGGATGGTGTTCTGAGACTTTAGGGCCGCTTATGTGTTCCTAATGTTGATGGCCTCAGGGAGAGGATTCTAGAGGCGGCACACAGTTCACGGTATTCTATTCATCTTGGTGCTACGAAGATGTATCGTGACTTAAAGAAGCATTTCTGGTGGAGGCGGATGAAGAAGGACATTGTGGAGTATGTGACTAGGTGTCTTAATTGCCAACAGGTGAAGTATGAGCACCAGAGGCCAGGAGGCCTACTTCAGCAAATTCCCATTCCTGAGTGAAAATGGGAGCGCATCGCTATGGACTTCGTGGTTGGGTTGCCTCGGACTTTGCGGAAGGTTGACGCGGTTTGGGCCATTATGGATAGATTGACCAAATCGGCGCATTTCATTCCAGTAGCTACTACATATACTTCTGAGAGGTTGGCCCAGATCTATATTCGGGAGATAGTCCGGTTGCATGGTGTGCCGGTGTCCATTGTATCAGATCGAGGTCCTCAGGTCACCTTGCATTTATGGAGAGCATTGCATAGTGAGATGGGCACCCAGATAGACCTCAACACAGCATTTCACCCTCAGACTGATGGTCAGTCGGAGCGTACAGTTCAGATATTGGAGGACATGCTCAGGGCATGTGTGATTGACTTCGAAGGTCAGTGGGACCAGTTCTTGCCTTTGGCCGAGTTTGCTTACAATAATGGTTATCAATCTAGCATTGAGATGACACCATTTTAGGCTTTGTATAGTCGACGATGTTGTTATCCTATCGGGTGGTTTGAGCTTGGCGAGGCTAAGTTATATGGCTCTGACCTGGTGAGGGGTGCCTTGGAGAAAGTGAAGTTGATTCAGGAGAGGCTCCGTACAGCACAATCCAGACAGAAGAGTTACACGGATCAGAGGGCGCGTGAGCTATCATTTATGGAGGGAGATAGGGTCCTGTTGAAAGTCTCGCCTATGAAGGGTATTATGAGGTTTGGGAATAAGGGCAAGCTGAGCCCGAGGTTTATAGGTCCATTCGAGGTGTTGAGGCGAGATGAGAAGTTAGGCTACAAAGAGAAGCCAGTTGCTATTATTGATAGGCATGACCGCCGGTAGAGGTCCAAGAGAGTTTCTCCCGTGAAGGTCCAGTGGAGGGGCCAACCAGTTGAGGAGGCGACCTGGGAGTCCGAGGAGGACATGCGGAGCACATATCCACACATATTCAGCACTTCAGGTATGATTCTAGACCTGTTCGAGGATGAATGTTTGTTTAAGAGGTGGAGAATGTAACGACCCGACCGGTCGTTTTGCGTTATCCGACCCCATTCCCCTACATGAAACTCCCAATAGCGGCTTTTTATGATTTATGACTTGCGGGGACTGGTGGTCCGGGATTCTGAGGTGTTTAGAGTGCTAGAGGAACAAATGGTTCCTTAAGGTTGGCCTTTAAGGCCAAGTTTGACTTTGGTCAACATTTTGGGCAANTGTTCAGAATGGCTTTCTGATGACCCGGGAGCGTTTCGGCGCCCAATATTGAAATAAGAAGTTCCTTAAGTTCCTATTGTGGTTTTGGACGTGTTTTTGTGTTATCAAGGTCCGAACGGAATTTCGAGACCGAGAATAGTTCTGTTATGTCATTTATGACTTTCTTGCAAAATTTGGTGTCATTCCGAGTAGTATAGGTCGGTTCGGCGCGTTGTTAGCAAAGTCTAGAAAACTTGAAGTTCCTAAGTTTGGTTCTTGGGGTTTTGAAGTGTGATTTTGAGTTTTAGCGTTGTTTTGGATGTTCCGAAGGCTCGAGAGAGTCCGTATTATGATTTGGGACTTGTTGGTATTTTTGGACAAGGGCTCGGGTGGGGCCAGGGGCCTCTCGGGCACCCAACGGGGCTAAAACTAGCTAAAATAGCTGCTGGTGCACCTGATCTGGTGTGATCGTAGGTGAGGTTACCCAGTCGCAGGTGCGGGATTGCTCATACGGTCCCAAGCATCACAGATGCGACCCCAGGTGAGGTCCCCCCTTTCTCGCTGGTGCGGCCATCCCTCCGCAGGTGCGATCCCAACCCTTCCCGTCCAGTTCCGCAGGTGCGAGCCCCAGCTCGCAGGCACGAGACCGCAAGTGCGGTCCCCGAGCTGCAGGAGCGGAATCCCTGTAGGCCAGGTAGTATATATTCTTTGAAACTCGATATTTCACCCCATTGATTCATTCTCCTCCACCATTAGAGTCTTGTGAGCTTGGGGAGAGCACACCACGACCTAGCTACTGTCAAGGTAAGTTAATTCCACCTCAACACTAGTTTAATTCATGATCTTCTAGCTAAATTAACTACTAAATCATTGAAAAACAAGAATTGGGTAGTAATTTAGGGTTCTTGAGAAATTGGTGAATTGCCCATTTATTGCCATAAATCCAAGTAGAAATCATATATTAATGATCCTTAGGCTTCGGGTGAGCGATTCCTCTGTGAGTTTTTGGAATTCGAGCGTGCGGGCCCGAGGTTAGATTTTGGGAATTCATCAAGAATGTTAAATTATTGAATAAGTAGGATAATTTCCCTACTTTGAGCATGCATTGATGTTTTTGTACCATATTTGGCTAGTTGCGAGTCCTCGGGTGTAGAGTTCGGAGTTCGGGCGCATCCTTGGTCCGAAGGGTGGATTCGACACGAGGTGAGTCTCCTTTCTAAACTTGTAAGAGGGAATTGTCCCCATAGGTGTTATATATGCTATGGGCAATTGTTTTGGGGGCTACGTGCGTACAAAGTGACGAGAGTTCGTATGTAGCGACTATCATGCTATGTCGGGTAGTTTTAGGGCTCACAAGCATGTCTCTATGTGCCTTATATGTATCTTTGGGTGTTCTTAGAGTTGCCTATTGCTTTTGAATTGATATGGAAATGTGGAAAGTTGCACTTGAACTCCCAGTTGATTAATCCCTGTTACAGGTATAGCCCCTACTGAGTTATTGATATTTCGGTATATCTATAAGTACGTATGAGAGTCAGCACTCGAATTCGCAGGTATGATTCGCAATCGGGGGAAGCTTTATGATAAATCGGTATAAGTGTGTCAGCACTCGAATCGCAGGTATGATTCACGATCGAGGGAATCTTTATGGTAATTATATATAAGTGTGTCAGCACTCGAATTGCAGGTATGATTCGTGATCGAGGGAAGCTTTATGGAAATTGTATATAAATGTGTCAGCACCAGAGTCGCAGGTATGATTTACGAGCGGGGAAGCTTTACGTCTATTCAGTGTCTAGACATTTCCTTATGACTCCAGCCGGTTGTCTTACCCTTGTGTGCGCTTGGCTATTTGGTACTGTTTCCATTGATATTGACTTCAGATATTTGGGGGAAAAAGGAAAGTGTACATTGTTGCTTATTTTCAGTAGTTTCCTGGATTTCTTTATTTGATAGGTATTTGTTGCCTACTGTCTCACATGTCTACTGCATTTCGTTATATCCTGTTTTGTATTATTACTGTTGGACCTTAGTGAGTGTCATGTCTATCTCTCATCACTACCTCTTCGAGGTTAGGCGGGATACTCACTGGGTACATATATATTTATGTACTCATGTTGCACTTCTGTACTTAATTGT
Organism: Nicotiana knightiana; assembly: GCA_005239525.1. NCBI lineage: Eukaryota > Viridiplantae > Streptophyta > Magnoliopsida > Solanales > Solanaceae > Nicotiana > Nicotiana knightiana. Next base: position 8,850 of record ML378069.1, on the reverse strand, counting down.
ACAGGTTCTGAGGCTGGTGTTTCTGGTTATCCGATCGAAGTTTGACATATATCCTGGACCGGACTCCACGGTGAGCTGCCTCCTTTGGCGATTCTCAGCAATGCTATGGAGTTATCTTTTGTTTATTTCTGTCTACTCCTCTCAGACAGCAGTACAGTTTGTATCACCTTTTGTATATTCTACTAGTTCGCCTGTTGTTTGTGACACTAGTTCCTGGCACACACATAATTGACTCTTTATTTTGGGACTGTATGTATATTGGATCACGATCATTATGGATGTATTTACTTAAGTTGGTCAATGTTTCCTCTTTTATTTAAATGATCTAAGCTTAAAACTTTGGGAATATGTGAGGTTGGTATGTTAAATAAGGATAATCTCACTAGTAAACAACTATTGGCTTGCCTGACTCGGTGTTGGCTGCCATCACGACCCGTGTTGGATTTTGGGTCGTGACAATTTATATCACCTGTTCACCCTTATCATTATCATTTATTTCACCTTTCCACCCTTATCACTATCTTGTTATCCACCCTTATCACTATCAATTTACTTATTTATCAAGAACTTTCACAATTGAGGCCAAGCCTTTCACAACACTTTTATCTCAATAATTGTAAACAGAAAATTGTACTTCTCATAGACTCATCAACATTCTCTCAAAAATGGAACCAGCAGGAATACATATATATCTCGTAAAAAAATTTAAAACCCGACCTCGGGCCCGCTTGGTCCAAACTTGGGGTTCGGACCAAATTACGTTTACCCATTCACCCACGAGCCCGAATATACAATTAGTTTCGAAATCCGACCTCAATTCGAGGTAAAGATTAAATTTTTATAAAATTCCCTAATTCTACCCAAACCCTCAATATTTACCATGAAAATTATTAGTTTTTGCTTTAAATGTGATGAAAAGTATTGGGTAATAGAAAGTGTAAAGTTTAGAATTGATTACCAACAACTTGGGATGATCTTTGATGAAGAAAATCGTCGTTAGGGCTGTTTAGTTAGAAAATTATGAAGAAAAAAGGTTATGTCCATGTTTAAAAGTGTATTTATATAGCTGGACAGGCCTTCTATGCGTTCGCACGGGCCTGCCCGCGTTCGCATAGGGTCAGGCCTTATTGGCCTTGGCGATCACGTAGGGGGGGGGCTTCGTTTGCATAGGGTAGTTGGGCTCCCCTCCCCCCAGGCCCAATTTAACCCAGTGTGTTTGCATAGGTAAGTTATGCGTTCGCATAGCACAATTGGTGAACCCCCAAAATTTACTCTATGCGATCACGGTAGTTACTATGCGACCGCATAGCACAAAAGATCACTGTGCACCAGAACATAATTTTACAGCAGCATTTTACATGTTTAAATATTCCGTGGCCTATCCGAAACTCACCCGAGCCCTCGGGGCTCTAAGCCAAATATGCAAGCAAGTCTAAGAACATCATACGGACTTGCTCGTGCGATCAAATCATGAAAACAACATGTATAACTATGAATTAAACCTCAAAACTCATCATTTTTCTCAAGACCACTTAAAGTTCATTATTTCTCAACTGAACTTCCAAATCACGTCAAATAAACTCCAATTTTCACCAAATTTCACAGTTAGCATTTAAATACTATAATAAATCTGTACCGGGCTCCAAAACCAAAATACGGCCCCGATACCAATGGTGTCAAACATTAATTCTTTTTTTCTTTATTTCATTAATAATTCAGCAAAACAATTTCTTTCAAAAATTGATTTCTAAGGCTTGGGACCTCGGAATTCATTTCCGGGCATACGCCCAAGTCTCATATTTTACTACGGACCTCCCAGGATCATCGGAACATAGATATTGGTCCGTTTACTAAAAACGTTGACCAAGGTCAACTATAATCAAATTTTAACTCTAGAAATTACTATTTACCATATTTTCATATAAAAGCTTTCCAGTTTCACGCTCAGATTGTGCATGCAAATCGAGGTACTTAAAATTAATATTTTTATGGTTAATAAGCCTAGACGGAGTTTAAGTTCATAAAATGAACCCCTTGGGTCATCACAATCTCCACCTCTAAAACAAACGTTCGTCCTCGAACGTACATAGAAAATTACCTGAATTGGCGAACAAGTGTGGATATTTACTCTGCATGTCCGACTCGGACTCCCAAGCAGCTGCCTCAACGGGCTGGACTTTCCATTGCACTCGAACTGAATGATAACTCTTAGACCTTAGCTAACGAACATGCTGGTCTAAAATGGCTACCGGCTCCTCCTCATAAGTCAAGTCTTTGTCCAATTGGACAGAGCTGAAATCTAACACGTGGGACGGGTCACCATGATATTTTCGGAGCATAGACACGTGGAATACAGGATGAAGTGAGGATAACCCTGAAGGCAACGCAAGTCTATAAGCTACCTCACCACTCTATCAAGAATCTCAAACGGCCCGATATACCTAGGGCTCAACTTACCCTTCTTTACAAACCTCATAACACCCTTCATGAGCGACACACGAAGAAATACCCTCTCTCCAAACATGAATGCCACATCACGAACCTTATAATCGACATAACTCTTTTTCCTAGACTGAGCTGCACGAAGTCTCTCCTGAATAATCTTGACCTTATCTAAGTCTTCCTGAACTAAGTATGTACCCAGTAACCAAGCCTCTACCGGCTCAAACCATCCAACTGGCGATCTGCACCGTCTCCTATATAATGCCTCATAAGGAGCCATCTGAATGCTCGACTGATAGTTATTATTATAAGCAAACTTCGCTAACGGCAAGAACTAATCCCAAGAACCTCCAAAGTCAATAAAACAAGCACGGAGCATATCCTCCAAAATCTGAATGGTACGCTCGGACTGCCCGTCAGTCTGAGGGTGAAATGTTGTGCTCAACCCCACTGGGGTACCCAAATCATGCTGAACTGCCCTCCAAAAGTGCAAAGTAAACTGCGTACCCCGATCAGAAATGATAGACACGGGCACACCATGAAGGTAAATAATCTCCCGAATATATAACTCAGCCAACCGCTCTGAAGTATATGTACTCACCACAGGAATGAAATGTGGTGATTTAGTCAGCCTATCCACAATAACTCAAACTGCGTCAAATTTCCTCTGAGTCCGTGGGAGTCCAACGACGAAGTCCATAGTGATACGCTCCCACTTCCACTCAGGAATCTCTATATGCTGTAGCAAACCACCGGGTCTCTGATGCTCATATTTTACCTGCTGACAATTTAAGCAACGAGCCACATACGCAACAATGTTCTTTTTCATCCTTCTCCACCAATAATGCTGCTTCAAGTCTTGGTACATTTTGGCTGCACCTGGGTGAATAGAATACTTAGAATTCTGAGCCTCCTCAAGGATCAACTCACGAAGGCCATCAACATTAGGCACACATGTACGACCATGAATCCTCAAAACACCATCATCTCCAACTATAACCTGCTTAGAACCACCGCACCGAACTGTGTCCCTAAGAACCATCAAATGCGGGTCATCATCATGCAACTCTCGGATACGCTCAATTAAAGAAGACCGAGCGACTGTACAAGCTAGAACACTGCTGGGCGAAATATCCAACCTCACGAAATGATTAGCCAACGTCTGAATATCTGAAGCTAACGGTCTTTCACCAACTAGAATATATGCAAGGCTGCCCATACTCACCGCCTTCCTACTCAGTGCATCGACCACCACGTTGGCCTTCCCTAGGTGATATAATATAGTGACATCATAATCCTTCAATAACTCTAGCCATCTTCATTGACTCAAATTTAGATCCTTTTGCTTAAATAAGTACTGGAGACTGCGATGGTCAGTAAAAACCTCACACGGCACGCCATAAAGATAGTGCCTCAAATCTTTAGTGCATGAACAATGGCTGCCAACTCTAAGTCATGAACATGGTAATTCTTCTCATGAACTTTCAACTGTCGAGATGCATATGCAATCACCCTACCATTCTGCATCAATATTGCTCCAAGTCCAACACGGGAAGCATCACAATATACCGTGAAAGAACCTGAACCTGATGGTAACACCAACACCAGTGCTGAAGTCAAGGCTGTCTTGAGCTTCTGAAAGCTCGCCTCACACTCGTTCGACCATTTGAATGGGGCACCATTCTGAGTCAATTTAGACATTGGGGCTTCCTTAGATGATAACCCCTCCACAAAACGACGGTAGTAACCTGCCAAACCCAAGAAGCTTCTGATCTCCGTCGCTGAAGTGGGTCTAGGCCAGTTCTTGATTGCCTCTATTTTCTTAATAGTTGTTCATAACCAATTACAGAATTACCAAATAGCTTCACGTTAACAATAATCTCCTTTCAAACCTTCACAATACTGATAACGAGATACGATGCATGAAAACCTCATAATTATTTACCTGAATTAACGTATCTTGTTTAACGCCACATGGGCGGGCACCTTCCTTGTAGGTTAAAGCTCAATAATTATAGCACGAATTTGGAAAATTATGCACAGATAATTTTTATACAAAAATATTCAAATAAACCTAACAGTCATGACTCCTTATTAGTACTATAGTAAAAATTTCAATTTTACAAGAAATAATTTTTATCACAAGGATCCCGTCCTTATATAACTTCCACCTCGGCTTGTAGCCAGATTTAAACATATCCACTCGAAACATTCCATTTTTCTTCTTTTAAATATTTTTCATTAAACAAAATCACTACACATAATATAGACATAGATATATCCATAGATTCTCCTAACATGAGTATTCATATAAGTAGATTTCAGGGTTACGAAGCTTTCCCATGGGTGGAGCATATTAGGGGGGCTTTTCTAGATACTCATAATCGAATCAGGTTAAGGAAATTATCACTTTATAACAACTAGTGATTGTACTTGTAATGACACCATCCGGAATAGCAACCTCAGACATACCATAGAAAATATATCAATAGGATGGGTCTCCACCTCTAGGAGTCTGACCTCCGCCTTCGGCATTCCAACCCCTTTTCCCCTAGCTGGTCATGTAAGTTGAGTTGTAACTGTAATGGGGCACGTAACCTGAGTGCTCTAATGAAATATGACTCTCCCAAGTCCAGGACAATTTCTACCACTAGCATGAAGTATCAACCTACCCTGAGTCGTACAAAAATTTTACAATCATATTTGAGTCTTTTAATGAGTCTATGAACTTGCTCTCTGGCTATATGAACCGAAGTAGAGTATGACGGGCTAACTTATCGAACCTGATGGCATATTCTGACACCGTCATGGGGAACTGACGTAACCGTTCAAACCTTATGCGCCACGCATTATGGAGAGTGCGAGAAACAACTCTTTCAAAAGCATTTATGAGAACTGAGTCAAGTAGTTGATGTTGCAATGGCTGGTCATCCTCTTCGTACGCTTGCCACAAACACCGGCGACCAATTTCTTCTTTTACTATGTTGACTCAATACTGCTGAGCTACCTCATTTATTCATATACTCTTCGCTATTCTTTAGGGGTAACTCTTATCCCTATTAATGCACAATGATCATAAAGTAGAGTTATATATAGATAAATCTTGGCACGATCCACGTATTCTAGAAGCTCGTCAACCATTGTACTCCCTCTGAAGCACCCCAAAATCCGCAACCGTGACTTCCACGCTAAGTAGACCTTCTGTAGATTTAAAGTTGGTTATATAACTTCTTTGATACTGATGTATAGGGTTATTAAGGAGGCAGACGTACCGCAAGTCCAGCTTTATCTCTTGCAAAATCTTAGGCCTCATACATTCCAGGCCAAAATCGATATAACTCATGACCCCGCAATCTATTCCTTGATAGTGGACTGCCCCACTTGGCACGAAGCCATAGGTCACGATGCCTGATAATCCACAATGTTAAACTTCACAGCTCATATAAATCAACCCCATCGCTTTCAACTTATTCCCATATTTTGCAATACTTCATAGCAGCGGTCAAGAAATCATGTGGGTCCTCAAAATATGTACCACTGAAATGGAGTGGAAATAGTTTGGTAAACTTGTCCAACCTCAATAAATGGACTAGTGCATCCTGCAACACCGGATTAGCTATAAATCCTTCTGGAATTTGAACTAGTCAAACATGTACCAACTGAGCTAGAACCTCCGTGTCTAGATCCATTTGAGGCTTTACAATAGGTGCTGATGTTCAAGCTCTAGACTGAGCTCTGCTTCTGTCTCTTCCCCTAATCGTAGCTGTCATTGGGGCTCCATTCCTTGTCCGGTTGCGGACGCATTGAGTGTTGTCAAGATTTTCGAGAGGATAAGAATAGACGGGTTCAATCATTAGTGATAGAATAAATTTTCACGATAGAGTAGAATAGAAGTGAAATTGTTCCTAACTTCATAGCCTCTGAAATATAAGTACAGACGTCTCCGTATCGATCCTTCAGACTCTATTAAGCTTGTTCGTGAATTGTGAGACCTAAGCAACCTAGTGCTCTGATACCAACTTGTCACGACCCAAATTCCCAACCTTAGGGATCGTGATGGCGCCTAACACCACACTTGCTAGGAAAGCCAATGTTAGAGTTCGATTAGCTATTTTTCTTTGATTATCCATTTAAACATAATAAAATAAATTTAAAGTAAACTTAATTTAATGGTTTCAAAAGAATAACTCCAAAAATAAAATAGTAAACAAATAAATAAACCGAGCCACGAACTAATTATATAAATAACTCTAAGACTACCCCAGGATTTGGTGTCACAATTCACGAACTACTAAAGAATACTACACATAATGGGCTGAAAGAAATAATATAACTGTTTTGAGAAAATATAAAACAGTCTCTACGAACTAAGAGAAGACTCTCGGGATCTGCGAACGCCGACAGATATACCTCGTGTCTCCGGATAATGGGTAGCCGCTACTAAATCTCTACTGCTGGCCGGTACCTGGATATGCACAAAAGAGTGCAGAGTGTAGTATCAGTACAACCGACCCCATGTAATGAGTAAGTGTCGAGCCTAATCTCGACGAAGTAGTGATGAGGCTACGGCGGGGCAATTATAACTTAACCTGTAGCAACATATATGTAATAAAGCAATAAAATAATTCTACACAAATAAGAAAGATAAACTGCAATAATAAATAGAATAACTCAGTCGCCTATTCCAGGCCTCAGCTGTAACCAAGATCCCACATAAATTTCCAAACTTTAATTTAAAACAATCGTATGTGCATAATATGAGAAACAGTAGAGTAAAACAGTAAATTTTTTCCAAATCTTTGTGTTTAAATTCAGTAACACATAAACGTCCTCCCTAATCACTGTCTTGTTGTGGCGTGCAACCCGATCCCACCTGTCTACCCTTGTCACTATCATTTATCTCACCTGTCCACCCTTATCACTATCATTTATTTCACCTGTCCACCCTTATCACTATCTTGTTATCCACCCTTATCACTATCAATTTATTTATTTATCAAGAACTTTCATAATTCAGGCCAAGCCTTTCACAACACTTTTATCTCAATAATTGTAAACAGAAAACTGTACTTCTCATAGACTCATCAATATTATCACAAAAATGGAACCAACAAGAATACATATATATCTCGTAAAACAATGTTAACCCACTCAATCTTTATGTACCACAATAAAACTAAGAAAAACACTAATACTCTTTCAAAAATAATTGCAACCAGACTTAACAATAAATTAACAAGCCAAATAATCATAGAAACAACAATGGACATGAAACAATTAAAACATGAGCAATTAAATTGAAAACGGGGAAGGGATCATGTAAGCAGACAATTTGGTGGTGCATAGATACTCGTGTGATGACCCAAAAGGTCATCACGTGTAATTTCAGCTAAATCTGTGTTTCGAGACTGTGAAAGACTCCTTTTATCTCACCTCGATGTGCGTGCACAGCACGGGCATTTAGCCGGGAAGCCGTTAAGTGGAAAATTGATAAAATGATAATTTTATAATAAATATTTGAATAAAGTTGACTTTGGTCAACATTTTTGGTAAATGGACTCGGACCTGTAATTTGACGGTCCCGGAGGGTCCATAGGAAAATATGGGACTTGGGCATATGCCAGGAATCGAATTCCGAGGTCCCAAGTCCGAGAAATGAATTTTTGAAGAAAATTATTTTCTGAAAAATATAAAGGTCTTTGAAAATGAGATTTGATGTGAAACCTGTGATATCGGGCCCGTATTGTGATTCCGGAGCCCGGAACAGGTTCAATATGTCTTATATGTGTTATCTGTGAAATTTGGTGGGGAACAGACTTAGTTTGATGTGATTCGGATCGAAAATAGAAAATTTAGAAGTTTTGGAAGTTTAAAGGAATTTCATTGATTTTGAGGTTTAATTCGATGTTTATGATGTTATTCTGGTGTTTTGATTACTTGAATAAGTCTGTAGGATGTTTTTAAGGTTGTGTGAATAATTGGTTTGGAGCCCCAAGGGCTCGGGTGAGTTTCGGGTAGGCGTGGGGGTGGTTTAACTTAGAAAAATCTGGTTTTTCTGCTGAATCTGGTGTCCAGGTCTTTTGACCTTCGCGATCGCGGTGCACTGCATGTGATCGCAATGAGCAATTCTGGGAGGGGGTGGAATTACCCTACGCGAACGCAGGGCCTTGGACGCGAATGCGGAGCTTGGGGAAAAAGCTCTACACGAACGCGAGGGGCCTCACGCGAATGCGTAGTTCAAATGTGGCGCTGAGGGGATGGGTAGCTAGTACTCTACGCGAACGCGGTCGCTTGGTTGCGATCGCGATGGTCCAGGTCCAGTACTCTACGCGATCGCAATAGGCCTGTCGCGATCGCGTAAGCTATTTTCGCCCAGTCATTTATTTTGTCCAAAAACAGAACACTTAC